>VDFB02102278.1:0-36937 GCA_007258455.2 Sequoia sempervirens | reverse complement strand
GTAAAGGGCGGCAGATCAACGAAGAACGTAAGGAGAAGGTTGGACTTCTCAAACATAGTCATTCAAGAGCAGCCAACAGTTGAAACAGAAGCTCCTCCAGAAGAGTCTGTACCTCAAAAGGAAAAACAGAAGATGTGCCCTTGACACATGATTCTCCACCAGTGCCAAGGTATTCACCAATTCACATTGATCTAGAGATTGAAGAAGATAAAGGATTTGCAGTTGAGCCTCCCAGGGAAGTTAGTAGAGATACCACATCTTGGCTTGAGAGCTCCCTGGGAAGGAAGAGAAGAAGACCTTCATATCAGCTAAATTTTGATGATCTTGACAAGGTTTATCAGGAAGCACCTAAAAAGAAAGCAAAGAAACAGGTTCACTTTGAGAGAAATCCTGATGGTGAGATGATCATGGAGACTGCTACTCCTCCTGAAGATAGAAACAGAGATGAAGTGGATGTGGATGATTTCATAATGGTTAAGGCCAATCTTGGCAAGAACACCAGGCATGCGGATGTTAGTTTGTTCAAAGTTGCATCTGAAACTCTTCAAGAAAGAGTGTTGAAAGATGGAGAAGATAAGGCAGCCCTCAAGGCTGAAATCCGATGACTCAGGCTATACATTTCTAATCTTGTTCATGGCACTTCACAGGCTACTCAATTGCTGCCCCAAGTTTTAGAGACACCAACTAATCATCATTAGTTGAGGCAGTTGGTAATATGTCAGAAGCAAACACAGGAATGGATTGAAGGATTCATCATCAGAGGAAAAGAAATCTTGGCACAGATGTTTCAGCTAAGGAATAATGCACATGACTTACGCCAAGGGATTCAAGGATTTGAACAATCAATGGCAGAAGTGAAACCTAAGCACGAAATCACCATTGCAGATTTGGATACAGCTTATGGCTCAATGGTTTCAAGAGAACACAAGAGGCAAATCCTTGCATAGAAAGAGTGTCACATCTTCAAGGTGAGAACCTATGAGAGGATATCTGAGGAGTTTATTGCATACAAACAAAGGGTTATTGAGGCTCTTCTATTCATAAGTGAGTTTGTTGCGGAGATTCCTTCTCGGTACAATCATGAGGATGGTTCCTACGTCGGACTTGACGAAGTGCAAGCCCAGTTTCAAAATGTTGTTCGTAGCAGTGATGGCAGCGATTTGGTTGGTGGAAAGATGAGTCACATTTCCATGATGTCAACGAGGTTCGAGAAAGCGGCCAATGAGGTTGAAGATTTTTTGAGATCGATTGCAGATGGTGAAGAAATCCTAGAAAAGCAAAACTTTGCTATAGATAGTACTGATGCACCTGACAGAGGCACAGTTTCCAGCTTTTTGGCGAATGTGATCAAGATTTAAAGCAGCAATCATCTAGAAGCTTTCAGAAGCTTTCTTTCCACTTTCTTTCTATTATCGTCTCAATTCTTATCTACTCTTTGAAGAAGAGAAAGAAAACAAAATTGTAATAGTTGGAATTTCTTGTTTTCATGCTTTCTTAGATTGATAGATGTTTATCTTCTTTAGTTTTAGAAATAAAGCGCTTGCATGTTGGCAAGCTGAAAGCAAGGGGATTGTAGGGTTCCCTACCTCTTGCTTATCTATAAATAAGAGTGTTTGCTCATTGTTTTCTTTAACTATATTTGTGATAACAAATTGCTGAGCCTCTTTTGCCTGCAAGTTGTTGTTGTTTAGTTGATGTTCACTTTGTGTAAGAACAAGTTTGCAAGTCTCTTTTAGTTGCAAGTTCTTGTTCAGTCCATGTGTCTTTGTAATCTTTTGTTCCTGAAATTTGAGAAATAAAGTCTTGTGCCTATTTTGCCATAATATAATGTCTCAAATTTCCGTTTATTGTGTTATGCTGATATGATCTTAATTTCAGCTTGCATTGAAAGTAAGTAGATGTATGTTGAAAAAGAGTTTATTTAAGTATTTTGTCAAAGAATCAAACTTTGTCCATTTCTAATTCTCTTGCTCTACATTTACTTGAGAAATTAGAAATGTCATTAGAATAGGCTAGTCGTAGTTGAAATTCCAAAATAGAAAATCTCAGCTACGGCGCTTGAGTTTTATAACCTTGTGCTCTTAGCTGAACCAAAAAGATAGGCAAATTAGTTTTAATTTACTTTCTTGAACAACATCAGCAAAGAGGGAGTTCCCCTCCTAATTCGAAGAGCAGTTTATCTATGCATAGTTGTCTGTTTCTAATTTGCATTCCAGAGGTGCGAATTGAAACACCAACACTACCTCACTCCTCCCTGCTCACCAATGCTGATTTTTCTAGCTGCACCTTCAAACCTTGCTCAAAATGCTTTTTTTGCTCCAACTTGGCTACAAAATTTTTGGCATGTAAAAATTAATTTGAATGAGATAGGGAGGCCCTTTTTTGTTGCTTTAAGGCTTAAGAGTGGTATGGGGACCCATAAAAAATAATAATAAAACAATCTTTTTAAATTTCAGACCTTTTTTTTATAAAATTCACTGCTATAGGCTAGGGGACGGTCGAGGGACATCTGAGACGTCTCCAACTATATCAAGGACATTCGATCATCCCCTACTTGTCCCCAATATGTCTCCACATCCATGGTATGATTAGGGCAAAAAAAAAAACAAGAATGACTAGATGATGTCCCAAGCTGTCCTCGCATTCCTGGGATGGATACACAAAGAAAAACCCAAGGGACGCATCCCAAAGGAACATAAAAAATAACTTCTCCCTCTCCCTCCCCAAGAAACAATTGTTTGCCTAAGTGCAAATTCCATGTTGAATTGTGTTTGTTTGAATGTGTGTACTTGGCCTTATAAATGGGTGTTGGGTTGCATGATTTGCAATAACTGGTTTCTTGGGGAATCCTCCAAGCTAGGGTGTTAGTAGTTGAAGCCCTCTTATTGGAGCTTGGCACTTGCTATCTTGGCATTGATCCTCTTAAGAATATTTTGAAGACTTGAATTTTGTTTCCATTTTGTTACATTCAAATTTAAGAAAGAAAGGAGGTTTGTTGATGTATATTTTTATGACTTAAAATGAGGAAATATATAGGGAAATTATCCTCTTTTTTATATTTGGTGAGGTGGAAATTATAGAAATGTATGACCTTGTAAAAAAAAATTTGCTACAATGTGACCTTGCTAATCCTTTTAATGGAAATGTGTATGGTATCAATATATTGAAGAAATGCATTTGTGAGTGTATGTTGGAAAATAAAATCACAAGTCAAATGATGAGTATTCACTTCTACTCACATTTGTTTTGTTTAAATTTGAAAAGGAAAGTGTTTAAGTAACAATCCCTAGCAAGTTGAGTTTCTAGTAGATTTGGCTATGTAGTGAATTATAATGTTTTAGTGTCCAAATTCATTCAAAAACATGTAAATTAGTATATAGGACATTTTAATAAAATTTCAAGTTAAATTGTAAAATCTGGAAATATCATTTTTTAGCATCTACAAAATTGATTTTGTCACTTTTAGTAGGCAATGAATGCATTTCTGCCATGACATTTCTTGTTTTCCATGGCAAATTCTGTCTACACTGTGGCCATCCCTCATTCACTGCAACTCTAATGTCCCCTTTTTAGCCGCAGAATTGAGTGAGTGATCTGTCAGCAGTTACCTAGAACTGAGTTTTCGGTTAGAAATGTTTATGTTTGAAATAAGGCTGCTACCATGTCTTTTAGTTAGGATTGGAATAAAGGTGGGTGTGTAATTAATTAGCTGATTGGATCTGCCATCAATTAAGGTGGGGGCTGCTCAGTTAACTGATTGAAACTGCCAACAATTTAGGGAGTCAGTTGTCAGTTAGCTGCCACCAATGGTGGTATAACTGCCTACAATTGTGAATCACCAGTTTGATTAAGTATAGGACGCACTAGGGAGGAAAATTGAAAGTATCTTTTAGGGTAGGGTTCCATGGACGGGGGCTTCCTAAAAAAATTCAGTGGGTGCTGCCGAGATTTTTTAGGAATATTTTAAAGGGGGTGGTCACATGAATTCTGTTGTGCAGTTTAAGCTTAAAAATTTAAGCTCCAAAATTTATGGAAGCTGGTGGTCTTCGTGAATTTTGTTAATTTGCATATTCAAGTCAACAGAGTAAATAAATATGAAATAATAAAAATAATAATTTGTAGGAATTTAAAAAGTCCAGATGATTGACAAGTGGCAGAAAAAATGCCTAACATGATGGGGCAATTTCTAGCCCCACCCCACATGCACCCACTCAAATTTTCAAACTAAAAAGTAGGAGCTACTGTTATTCAGGGAAAGAATCTAATTAATCCTGTAGCATTTTTTTTTTTTTTTTTGCTTCATGGGACCCCCCACTCCTTCAAAATAGATCCTGAAGCCCCTTGCATGGGACCCCAGCCTTAGGAAAATTAAAACTAGAGGTCATTTTGACACTGCTACAGTAGCTTTTGGTGATTGGGACTAAAACCTCATGTGTATCAATATCAACTTGTTCCCTTTGGGAATGAAAATCCCAGGAAACAGTAGTTCGTGGTGTTGAACATCATCAAGATTATCAGGGTATGCAGAATAGCATCAACATCAGAAAGGCATCATATTTGCTTGCTGCTAAGCATCAGCAGCTTCAAGAAGTCAGATCTGCATACTGGTTGTGCCCAGTAAGTGTATCAGTCTAGCATAGTTCAGTGCTTGGTGTGTGTTTGTATAAAACCAAAAATATTATTGCTAGAAATTTTCTGTGTGCATGTAGCTTAGATATTAAACTTTAAAGCAGAAGACATCTAACTTACTATGGCAATCTCTAGTTCACCACAGTGCATGATTTTTTACTGTGCCAATTCCTTGTTCACTGCAGTGATTGCTTTCTGTATGGTGGTGATTTCTTGTTCATCATGGTGACTTCACTTTCGTCACCTGTGTAAAGCAGTAACCATAATGTAAAATACAAGTTGTTCCCTTTTCTATCCCTGTCCACATTGTCTCATCAGCTTCAGAAGAAAACAAGTAAACTATATGTATCACTTTGTCTTTTCTTACCTTTGCACATTATGTTTGATTATGTTATATTGACGAAAAAAGAGAAAAAGGTAGAGTAGATCTATCCATTCTTAATGTTGTAATACTTTTCTATTGAATTACATAGCATGTCATTGCAATGTATGACATCGGATATGGACTCTCTCTCCTCTCTTGTTCCACAATGTTGCACTGTTCAAAATTAAAAGAATCTAGAGGAACAAAGTTATTTTCTCACACTCTTAATATCTACTGACAATGTTGCACTGTCCGAAACTTCAACGAATCTAGACGAACAAAGTCATCTTTTCTCACACTCTTAATCTCTACTGACAATTTGAAACCAAGAACTTTTTCCTTCTTTACAATGAACTATCATTTTCTTCTCGATATTATGTCTATGATGGATTTTAAAATTGTGAACATTCTACTCAAGGGTATTCAGTTTTGAACCCAGATAAGAAAGGATGAGAAAGAAACAAGCAAGACGAGAGATAATTTTGGGAAGAATTTTAACTACTACCTTTGCAGCTGTAATCGTTCATAGTAATAAGGATTTGAATCCTCAAGAATTAGAACACTGACTTCTAAGATGATCTTCAATTTTCTGTGCTCAAGTCTATTTGGCATTGTGGGAAGATTTTACAAGAATTCCATCAGATTAAATCCTTTATATTAAACTTTGCTAACTTAAGGACTGAAAACTAAAAGCACAAGTTCCAACTTCCAATTCTTAACCATTGTACTACAGCTGGGGACTTGTATTCTTAGTAGAATGTTGAGATACATGAAATATAGCCAATAATCTTCCTAACACATACTTATAATTTGACTCTACCATCTTGGAAAATGAGGTCAAAGAAAATATAAAGCAACAAGAAATATAGCGACACTGCTCTTCCTAAGTTGCACAAACAAGAAATACACACATGCAACCCACATCCAAACAAACACATATAGTGACACTGCTCTTCCTAACTTAAGAACTGAATAACTAAAAGCACAAGTTTCAACTTCCGACGCTTTTCTCTTTTTCGTCAATATAACCTAAGTTAAGGACTGAATAGCGACACTGCTCTTCCTCAAGAAATAGAACACTGACTTCTAAGATGATCTTCAATTTTCTGTGCTCAAGTCTATTTGGCATTGTGGGAAGATTTTACAAGCATTTCATCAGATTAAATCCTTTATATTAAACTTTGTTAACTTAAGGACCGAATAACTAAAAGCACGAGTTACAACTTCCAATTCTTAACCATTGTACTACAGCTGGGACTTGTATTCTTAGTAGAATGTTGAGATACATGAAATATAGCCGCAATAACCTTCCTAGCACATTACTTATAATTTGACTCTACCATCTTGGAAAATGAGGTCAAAGCAAAATATAAAGCAACAAGAAATATAGCGACACTGCTCTTCCTAAATTGCACCAACAAGAAATACACACACATGCAACCCACACATCCAAACAAACACATATAGTGACACTGCTCTTCCTAACTTAAGAACTGAATAACTAAAAGCACAAGTTTCAACTTCCAATGCTTTTCTCTTTTTCATCAATATAACCTAACTTAAGGACTGAATAGCGACACTGCTCTTCCTAACTTAAGGACTGAATAACTAAAAGCACAAGTTCCAACTTCCAATGCTTAACCATTGTACTACAGATGGTACTTGTATTCTTAGTAGAATGTTGAGATACATGAAATATAGCCGCAATAACCTTCCTAACGCATTACTTATAATTTGACTCTACCATCTTGGAAAATGAGGTCAAAGCAAAATATAAAGCAACAAGAAATATAGAGACACTGCTCTTCCTAAGTTGCACAAAAAAGATATACACACACATGCAACCCACCCATCCAAACAAACACATATACATACTTACACGCACACGCACACACATTCAGATAGACACGCATACATACTTACACGTACACACATTCATACATACATGCACGCCCAACCTACTCCATGCACACATACGCACACCCATACAGACAGACACACATGCATAGTTACATGCACGCCCATCCACTCCACGCACACACCGATGGAGACACACATACATACTTATAAACTTCAAATTGTCTGTTTGTAAATTCTCTTTGACTACATTAGGAAGATTTGTGATAAACGAGAAATGTTTTTTAAGTCAAAAATCAAGAGCAAAGCTGGCATTGGTGGAAATGCATAGAACAGCCAACCTAGTAGGGTCGAAGCCAGCATGAAGGGCCAATCTAAGCTCATTTCCACTGACAACAACTGCTCCAGAGCCGAGGTTCCTCAAGTGCTGTAAGATCTTCAAGTTATTATTAGCTTTAATTGCATAGCCAATGACAGAATCCAAGCCCTGCAAAGCAATCTCATAAGCCTCATAGTTTCTGGAAATCTGAGGTTTACTGTAAAGATAAAAGGGCCTGCGCTCCATCCTATCGAGCACGTCCTGCAACCTAACGCCCTCGCAGTACATAAATCCGTCGCTCCTTTTCGTGAAGGAGTGCTTCAATGAACTGCGAGCCGTTGATGATGATGATGCAGTTTCAGTCACCGCTGCGAGGCATTGCTTGAGGCCACCTTTTAACATGTTTTTCACTCGACATCGCGGGATCGTAACAATGGAGCCGAACAAAGCTTTAGAATTTCCCAGGGGTTTTGCAGGGGTTTTGACGGAATGGAAGACATTACTACTTGTACCTTTGAGATTGCAAGATGGTGGAGCTGCAATTGTGGCCGCCATTACTGTAACTGAATCAGCTCCGCAACTTGCAACGTCGCTATTTCGTTAAGGAAAACATATAGCCACTTTGCGTTTAGGGTTTTACGATTAATCTTACACTGGGTTCGCTTTGCTTTCCCCGCTATGGGACACAATGATACCTATCAAAAACATCAGTCAACATAGAGTTTAGACAATAATGTTAAAAATGGTTTGTGATTGCAAGTTCAACGAACAAATGTTTTTTTTAATTTTCTATTATTTCATTATTTTCATTCTTTTCATTATTTTTCAACCAGTATATGTTTTTGACTCTTTTCGGTGGTTTACCCCATTGGAACTGGCTTGTCGGTTGTTGGATCCCAGCAGGGGACTTGTCTCGCCCCGCTCACCCTAGGTACCCAAGATATGGGCTACTGGGTGGAGTCGCGGAAACCCTGTCGTTAACAAAAAATAATAATAATAATAATAATTCAATTGACTAATATATTTTACTTCTTATTTCAATTGGCTCATTTTTACTTCTTATTTTAATTGGCATATCTTTTCACTATTATTTTCGAATTTAGGAATTATACAAATTCTATTTTGTTAGCATCAAAATTCATGGTGAGGAGCTCGAAGAAATTGATGGTAATTCCATTTATTTGAATAAGAAGATGATCCATGGCAGAAAGCACATGTTAAATAAGAGACTACTAAAATATGGTAACTTTTAGCGACTCATCCAAATCCAACCGTTTGACTAATTTTTCAAATTTAGGTTTGACATGTAGAATTTGTTAACACCCCATTATTCTAAATATATAAGATTTTATATTTGAGGTTTGATATGTAGGACTTATATTTGTTTACACCTCATTACTCTAAATATATAAGATTTTATGTTTGCTTGTACATGCCTTTTAACATAGTCATAAAAAAATTTGATGTCAAAGGCAATTAATTGGCCAATATCCTTTTCTAAAGATACATGTTTGATTTTCTCTATGTGGCTTGATCACTTCAACCATCATTCAATAAATTTGGTGGTGGAGTCTCATTCATTAACATAGTTAGGAAGTCGACTTTACATTTGTTGGCACACTTAACATCTCAGTGTTTATCTTCCAATACAAGAATGTCCTTATATTGAGTTGGGTAAAGCAAAGGAGTGGATTGTGTATATGCAAAAGTTAAAATTGTAATATTTTTACTATGTTTTATATAAACAAATATAGAATTAGGATACATAAATTTTATTTTTATTTTCTTAATTAAGAATTACTTTATTTTATCTACATCTATTTATTTGAATAGCTATTTTACTTTTGTATGTAACTTTTAAACTTATTTTTGTAAAAACTTCCATTTATTTTTTCACTAATTGTTTTGTTTTTATTTAAAAATATAGTAAATACTAATATAAACATCTTTAAAATACATCTATCTAAAAATCCAAGAGATATTATTTTGATTTATTATATTTAATTAAGAGTTATTTTAGTTTACTTTAAAATTATTTTATAATATTTACATTTTTTTTTTATTTATACATACATGAACACATAAATTTATTCTATCTGTAGTGTTTTAAATAATAAATAGTATTTATACATCCATCTAAACTTGATTGTGGCACTCTTCTCTTTTTCAAAATGTAGCAAGAAAATCTAAAATAAAAATTATAAAGAAGTGTGTAATTATTTATATTTTTCATTTATTATCAAATTTAAGATAAAAGGTACGTGTTTTTGTTAACACTTCACCCCTTATTGCCATTGTAGAATGTCTCTTACATTAACTAGTATAGATATCTTAAATACATCTATTTAAAAATACCCAAATATATCAATTTAGAGCTTTTTTTCTTAAAATTATTTTATTTTATTTTAGAATAATTGTATTTACAACATACATAGACACATGATTTATATATTTTATTGTTGTTTTATTTTTGCATGTAACTTTTAATTTTACTTTTGGAAAAGTCACCATTTATTATTTTAATATTTATTATTTTCAAATGTATTTATTTACATCTAATATTGTATATTTACATTTTAAAAAAAATATATTTAAAAAAATCATTAAAAACAACATTTGTAAGAAATATTTTTAAAAGGGATTAATTTTTCTTAATGTCTACTCATATTTTTTTCTTAAAAACTATTTGATATAAATTTTAATTATAAAATAGTAGATTATTTCTTAAAATTTTATTTTTATGTCTTTTCCATAGTTACTTAATTTTTCAATAATAAATGGTATTTATACATCTAACTAAAATTATAGTTTAATTTTAAATTCTATTTGTGTTTGTCTGTCTATATTTTATTTAATTGTGTTTATTATTAAATATTAATTTTTGACATGTAAATAGTTGTCAAATTTAAGGTGAAAGGTAAGACTTTTTGTTAACGCATTCACACAATTACACTCCACTCCTTGTTGCCATTGTAGCATGCCTCTCAACATTAATCAAAGCCCAAAATAACTTTTTCAAAATATGTAAATTCTTTATTATAATTTGTAGCTTTACAAAATAAATACAACCTTTTATAAATTATTTTTAAATTAAATATGTTAATTATAATGATGTGAGACGATTGAAATAGTCTTGGTCATTTGACAAATTTGACATTATTGGTGTTTATGGCTAGCTTGAGTAAAAGGTGGGCTATAGTAGACATGAATTATGATTATCATTGAAGGAGCCTACAATCAACAATTAGTGCATGACACTCAAATGTCAAGATGTATTGACATAGAATTGGTCATTGGGCCTATGTTAGGCACAAGTGAATAGCATTCCGCCACACAACCCTATTGACAATAAAGCATAAGCCTTCATATGTTCATGTGTCTTATCTATGCTTTCACATGAACTACAAACATGTCTACCGAGGCACTTATAGCTACAACATCTAACTAAAACCCCCTTCTATTATGCTTTGATGGATACCCATACCCTATTTGAAAGCACTTATTTTTGCACATTTTGCATTGAATAGAAAGTTGGGGATTGTGAGGCAGAGGCAATATTTTGGTTGTTAGGGTTAATTTTACCTACCAACCATTAAGGATACAACATGTGTGAACTCATGGGTTGATCACACGAGTCCTTGATGCACATGAGCAACTTTCCTTATGCCTACATGGAGCCTCGTCCAACATCATATAAATACACAAATGCATACGTCTCATTTTAATTGGTTATATTAATTCAATGGAGTTTGTGAAGGATAATAATATGTGTTGACAAAGGATCTAAATGTTTCTCACATTATATTAGATCTAAGGTTAGGGAAATCGAGCCAACAAGTAAAATATCATGTGCATAACATCTCATGGTTCCAAAGTAAAATAAAATAATTCTTAAGTAAATTAAATAGTTATTTAGATAGGTGTACTTTAGATATATATAGTACTTTTATTTACTTTAAGTTATTTTATTTATTTTATACTATTTTATTTTTAATTTGATAGTTTTAGTTTTTAAATATGAGTTGGCTACATTTTAGTTTTTATGTACACAATCATAGAATGACATTGTGTAACTTGTTACCAATGTAGAACCTATCAACATAATAACTATTCAACATTATGTCTAATTGTTGTGATTGTATTTAGTAAATATTTATTTGAGTTGTATTTAAGAAACATTTCTTTTAACAATTAAACTTAACTTCAATTGTATTAGTGCTGACTAATTGGACAAAAATACCATATCTTGATCACTCTCAATAAGCTCTATAAAAGCAATACAAAATTGAATATAAATCAATCTATTATTCAAAAAAAAGTATTTCCCTTTACAAATGTTTAAATGTTCTCTCAATCAAATCTAAGTCTATAAAGATCTTAAGTTAGACCTACAATAGTGTGTCTCTTATATTTTTAATATTTTAACATTTTCAAAAGTCACATAAGGGACCTTTATTTGAAGGTCCTTCAAATCAAAGATCTTGGATGGACCTTTCCACCTCGGTCCTTAGATTTTTCCCAATAATCTTTGTTTCAAACTTTGGGTTGAACCAACAAATAGAATCAACATGTGATAAGATAATTTGCAAGATTGTAGCTCTCAAAGTAAACTTTTTTAAAAGTATAATTTTACATATATATATATATATAGACTGCAGGAATCGGTCGAGTATCCATCCCCCTATAAATTGCAATGCGCCTGGTAAACTTTTTTCACTTGACCAATGGCACTAGCGCAACATGCCCTCTAGTACCACGGGTTTGGAGAGAGACTAGACATTATGACCTCTTGTCTGCAACATGATGCTTTAGCCAATCGAGATAGGGCCCCCACCCCTATATAAAAAAAAGTTTAATATTAAGGTTTAGGCCTTAGATGTTGGCACTACAGGCAAGAAGCCCCACCAGTTCACCAAGGATCCTCCCCTTAATATGAGGGTAAACAACAAACTCCATTGTTGAGACAATAGAGAGTGACCCCACGAGGTTTGAACCTTGGTTGTTGGCTCTACAGGCAAGAAGCCCCACCATTTCACCAAATGGTCGCCCCCTATATTGAATTTTATTATTATATTTATTTTCTATTTTCTAGTGAACACAGGCTTTCATTGAACATCAAAGTATCAAATATACACACATGAAAAAATAGAAAAATAAAGAAAAAATTCTAAACAAAAATATTTTTGCATTATGTATTGATGTCCTTGTTTTAATTAAAAAAAGTTAATTTGGATATATACATAAAAATTTATGAGTTATAGAATAAAGCTATGTCTAAATTATAATAAAACTCACATCAAATACTAATAATAAATAAAACCTGCACCAAAAATATTTAAAAAATATATGCACTAGATATGGGTGTTGTTGAAATATGTTTAAGAATTTATAATTTTTTCTTATTGTAAAAAAAGTTATGCATTATGAAATAATTATTACTTTTTAAAAATATTGTTCACTATAAAGAATAAGCTATTAAAATTTAGGTAAAAAATCACAAATTGAAACCAAGTGGATCTAGAGGGCTGCAACTCGATGCGATAGGTGGCCTACAAATTGCATCATCAGCGTACGGAGTAACGTGGGACCGTGTGCTCCCCCACTCCAGGTTTGTTTTGCTTTGTAAGTACCCTCCCCCTTTGTTATTATTGTTTCTCACCTTCCTAGGTCTTGTATCACCTATTTTTGTGGTGGTTACCCTTTTGTGGTGTTCATTTTCTAGGTGGCAGGTGGGTGTCGTCAGTTCCTCCCTCCAATTATGGAGGGGGGTACGGTGCATTCCGCCTTCAACCCTAATGGGGAGAATCTTAACCCTCCTGTCAACTCTCAAAGCTTTTCACAAAATTCATTTAAGGATGCCCTAGTAGACAGTGGATGTGCGATTCTAGCAGCGGCAGGGTTTCTCGTCAACGATGATGAAGGGCTTAGAGGCTCAAAAGTTAAGTGCCCTACGAATTCCTCTAGAGACTTGCTTATTTCTCCCAGCCCTGACTTAAAGAATGTAATTTCCAATGAAAGAACTAGATTAAAAGACTCGACTATTTTTTTCGCCGTTGTGGATTCGAATAAATTACCAACCAAAAAAAAATTAGATGACTAGTTTGGGGAAATATGGGGTGTTAAATTTGGAATACAAGTAAAATTTTGCAGAATGGTGCAACGGGGATTGTTTATTATTTTCCTAGCAAACAATAACAATGCAATTAAAGGCCTTGGAAAAACCCTTTTGGAACCTAGGTGAGTGTGCCTTTCGTGCCCTCCCCTGGTCTCTTGTGGCCATCACAGAGGAAGTTCTAGCATTGTCTTGCCCAAATGGGTTGTCTTCAAGAATCTCCAACTGGAATTCTAGAATCTTATTCCCCAGATCTTAGTCCCCATTGGCTCCATCATTAGGGTTGAGGAATCAAAAGTTACCTTGCCTCACCTTGACGCTTGGGTGCTTGTGTCGCTAAATCCTAGCCATGAAATCCCTATCAATATTATTATTAAGGAGGATGAGCATCAATGGGTTTGTCCCCTGGAAATTTTGGGCAGCATTAGTGTGTTTTCTTTGCCACAAGGAAGGGCACATTTGGAAGAACTACCTGATCATCAAAAATAAAGGTAATCGACCCAGCACTTGTGGCCCCCCTGAATTTAAAGATCCTCCCAATCCTAACTCTAGGTATGAGAATAACCCTTCTTTGAATCACTTGGCGGACAAGCAATCCATGCCAACCCCAAAATTTAATGAAGAAAATGTTGTTAATAGCTTGGCTGGCTTCCCCTACTTGGCAAGCTCTCTCCTAGCCTCTAAAGGCGACACCACTCCTCTTTGGCTTGAGGGAGACTCGCAAGTCATGGATCTCTAGTATCAAGGACCCTCACAAACAGGGGACCAAGAAAGTCTTCATCTAAACAATGCTTTTGACATACTTTCTCATGAAAGTGAAGAAATTGAGAAAGTGGTTAACACGGGGGAAAAACCATGTCATTGACTCAGTGCATAACTAACAATCTGGAGTTGCTGGAGAAATTAAACGCGCAACAACTCGCTATGAAAAAAATAAGACAAAGAATAAAAAAAAATTTGTCCAACAGATATAACTATGAAATTCAACCTAAGGTTTCACACCTCCAATTAAATAAATGCTTTGACCAATTCAATTTTGACATTGTCAAGCCAACTAAGGATGACAGTAGGCTAGTAATTTTCCCGTGAACTGTGAATTTCTTACTAATGGTGTGGCTAAAGCCTCAAAAGAGGGCATAGGAATGGTAAACTGTATCACTCCCAATCCTAGAAATGACAATTATTTGTTGTCTTCAATTGATGCTAAAAAAGATCAAAATAGAAACTCATGTAATTACAGGGGTGAAAAGACCATTTCCAACCTACTTGTGCCTGGCCAAGTTATTTAATTAGAGGTAACTTTGTCAGAATGTTGGGGGTAAGTTACTAACCTAAGTGTGATCCCTATTGGCTGCAATGCCAATTCTGAACCAAATTCTGAAACAATTCACAACCTAGCTAATATTGAACCCCAGGAAGAGAGGAAAATTATCAATAAGGTTTGTAACGAGATTAAGTCCTCCAAGAGGGGATCAACTGCAACTAAAGGATGCAAACCTGAGGAGGGTGGCACTGAGAGTCAAGAAATCCAGGCTATGAAACCAAGGAATGGCCCGGGAAGACCAAGAAAATTTAGCATCCTAGTGGGGGGAGGCAGGAAAACTGGTGTAATGAAAAACAAAAGGAAAAAGGTCAATACTGTGATTCAATCCCTAGTCTCCAAGAAATTGGAAATAGAAGAAAAACTCCCTAAATTCTTTGATACATTTAGAGGGGAACAAGAGGACACTCCCATGACCTAAAAGCATGAATCTTAATTGTATTTCATGGAATGTCTGGGGACTTGAATCCCCAAATAGGAAGTACATTGTAAGAAGATTTCTTAATCTAGAAAAGAAAAAAGACTTTGTAATGTTGAAAGAAACTAAATCCATCGGGTTTACTTTGGAAACAACTTTGAAATTTGTCTAGAAAGATTTCAAATTCTTTACAACTACTCAAAAAAAGGGCAGGGAAGGGACTACTATTCTGGTCTCCAAAGACTGGGCTCAGTTTGTTACCAGGAATGGCTCCTCCCCGTGTAATAGAGGGGTGTGGGTCACCATAGAAAGGGATGGAATTCAGTTTTGGGTATGTTCTACCTATGCCCCTAACGACCATAGGGAAAGATGCAGCCTATGGCAGTGGTTGGCAGGGCTTCAGGACATTCCATGGATAATGGGTGGGGACTTCAATATGGTTGAGCAAAGAGAGGACAAATGGGGAGGTGTTGACATGTTGTGGAAAGGTAATGAGAAACATTTTTGGCTGAGGCTTAGAAACAAGCTAAGACTCTTTGACCCAATGGAAGGTAAGAAAAGGCACTATAAGGGTGTTTGGTTTACTTGGTGCAATGCTCAAAAGGGGGTTTCTTGGATATATTGTAGGCTTGACAGGCTCTATGCGAACAAATACTTCTTTAGTTTCAACCCAAATGAGGATGGGGTGCAGGTGCAAGTGTACCCCTACACCCTTTCGAGTCACCACCCTATTAGGGTTGTTCTTACTCCTCATTAGGGCAATGCAAAGTAGGCTAGGAAAGCTGGTGGGTTCCTACTAAATACCCATCTCCTGAAGGATGTTGACTATTAAGAGGCCATTTCCTCCCTTAGAGAAATACACAAATGGATGCTAAAAGATACCTCTGCCATTGAAAGGTGGAATGCTAATGTAGAGGGCTAGAGAACCCTCTTTCAAGTTATTGGTAAGAAACGAGCGTTGGACAATAGGAAACTAGAAAGGAACTTACAGGACTACCTTCTAGAAGGTGAAACCAAGCTGCAAGGTTGTCCGGAGGATGAAAGGATTTGTGAGACTCTAATGTTGGCCAAAGATAATCTGAGAAGAATTCAAGCACATAAGATAAAAGGTCAAAAGGTTAGAGCCAAATTGAATTGGCTCAGTTGTGGAGACAAAGGGTCCAAGTTCTTCTTCAACTACCTAAAGGAGAAGAATGTAAGAGAATAGGTGGGGAAAATTTGGAATGGCTCCCAACTTTGTTCCAACCAGGAAGATATCTTAAACCAATTCTACTCTTACTTCAAGGATCTTTTTACCTCTGAAGTTGGGTTAGAAGGGGGTCAATAGGCCAAAGCTCTCATTAAGGGTCTCATCCCGAAAAAAATTAGTGAGCAAGATTCCAGCAGCTTAGATGCGGATATTTCCAAGACTAAAATTTTAAATGCCATCAAGTCCATGGATAATGACAAGTCTCCCAGATGGGACGGGTTGCTAGTGGAGTTTTATAAAACCTTTTCAGAGTGGGTGAGTGAAGACCTCCTTCAAGTCTACAGAGGGGCCCTTGATAAAGGGTCCTTGAGAGAGAGTATAAATAGAGGTATAATTAAGCTTCTCCCAAAAGGGGGTGACAAAACCCTAGTTAATAATTGGAGACCCATAACCTTGCTTAATGTTTCCTACAAGATTTTAGCCAAAGTAATTGTTGGTAGGCTGATCAATTTTTTGCCTAAATTCATCAATAGTATCCAAACAAGCTTTATAAAAGGGTGGTATATTTTAGAGAACTTAATAACAAGCTGGGACGCTTTGGACCGGGCAAAAAACTCCAACCAGAACTCAACAATGCTCTTGTTAGACTTTGAAAAAGCCTATGACAGGGTAGAATGGGTGTTTTTAAGGACTGTTCTCTAGGCTTTTGGCTTCTAGGATAAATTATGTGGCATGGTTGACACACTTTTAAAGGATGCTACATCTTAAGTTGATGTAAATGGTTCTCTAACTAAAAAAATCCCCTTGCAGAGATCTATCCGCCAAGGCTTTCCTTTAGCCCTTGCCCTGTTTGTCATCGCATCGGATGCTCTTTTCTACTTGCTGAGAGATCATTCTTCTTCACCCAAAATAAGGGGGATCCAGTTGCCTAACCATGAAGAATTAATAAATGTTCAATTTGCTTATGACACCTCCATTTTTATGGAGCTTGAGCAAAGTAATGTGCATTCCCTTATGAGGAAAATGGATATTTTATGTCAAGCTTCAAGGGCTAGATTGTTCAAAGCTAAATCTACCTTCCTAGGATGGAAGGAAACACCCCTTGACTGGCTTCCAGGTACGACTTCCAATGGGGGGGACCTAACATGATTGTGAGGTATCTAGGGATCCCCTTTGCAGATAGCCCAGACCTCAAGGAAATGTGGAACTGGATCAAAGAGAAACTTGAGAAAAAGTTAAGTGGATGGAATAGATAGTATCTTTCCTTAGTAGGTAGAATCCAATTTTGCCAAAAAAAATTATCTTCATATAGTATTTACTTTGCCTCTGTCTGGTTTTTCAGCAGTTACCAAGTTAATGAGATTCAAAAGCATATTAGATGCTTCCTTTGGTTTGATGGGAAAGGTAGAAGAAAGAGGCACTCAGTCAAATGGGAATGGTGTTGTTTAAGAAAAGCTTAGGGTGGAATTGGTTTGAAAGATCTTCGACTTCAAGGGATTGCTTTGGCGGCCAAATGGTTTCTGAAATCTTTAGAGGGCAATGAGCCCTAGAAGGTGTTAGTGAGAAATAACATTCAAATGGTTGTTCCTAAGCAGGCTAGAACCTGGAAACAACTTCCTCTTTGTGACATCCTCCTCAATAAGCATCCTATGGTTCCAGTTGGTTCAATTGTTTTCAAAAGCCTCTGGAAAGCTTGGGAGTTGGTGAAAAATAAAGCTCAACTTAAATCTAGTAATGTAATTTTGAAAAACAATATTAAATGCCATCTACATAGCTCCATCTGGTGGAACTTGGAGCACAAAGGGAAATCTTTGACCTTGCTTCAAGGCTATTTCGCCAAAAGCTGGAACAAAAAAGGTATTTCAACCTTTGAGGATCTTTTAGAAAATGGGAGGCCTAAAAATTGGGATAGGCTTTAGGCAAGCTTTGAGTTGCCTAAGTCTAACATTAGAACCTACTCTACCTTGCTGGAAGCATGTCGAGATGCTTTCTTTCCCCACAATGTGGATAATAAAGCTAACAATCCCTGTGTTATTAACTAGAAAGATGGTTCTGACATTGCCAATGTAAAAGCAAAAACTATCTACAATGATCTTACTGATAATGATTATGTTGTGCAACATGTTAATGTGTGTTGGGAAATGGATTTAGATGTTAAAAAATGGGGAAAAATTATCTCCTTGGTCTGGCATCACTCTATGGAGCCTAAAAAGGCATGCTTCAGGTGACCAATTTTATTGTAGAAACTCTCTTTTAAATCTTGTAGACACTGAAAAATGTCCTAATCGATGTCATACACTTTAAATCAGATTTACTAACATCATTTCCTCTTTAATCCATCCTCTTTTCACTTAATTGATTTAATTAGCCTAGCTAATTAATTAATTGCATCATTCTCATCTATTTTGGCCTACTTAATTAAATTGGGTTAATTCATCTCTTTTCGCACTAACACGTCATCTCATTAAATTAAATAAATAAAAATATTTAATTTAATCTCCTTAGTCATCTTATTTAATTAAATAACCTTAAGTTATTTAATTAAATATCGTTTCATCCCTCCCCTATTTATTAAATCATCTAATTTAATAAATGTTTCTTAATTCTTCTAATTCCCTAATTGCATAAATTAAACTTTGATTAAATAGCAATTAAACTAATCTTCCTCTAAGCAAAGGGAATATTCCCACGGAATATTCTTTATCCTTTTGCACAATTGAAACTTTGTTTTAATTTGTAAATTACCTTTTTCTTTACCCAAAGGAATATTCTCTATCCTCTAATCAACTCACTTGGCTTCTTGAACAAGCTAAACCTTCAACCTCTTTAGCAAGTTACCTTTGACATGTGTGAGCAGTCAAAAGTGTGTTTGTTTGAGGAAAGTGTGAGCCTTTGATTAATTTTCATCATGCATTCTCATCCTCTGATGAGAATCCATGATCCATGCCTCTCATCCCCTTCATCTTGAACCATTGATTAAGATTTTTGATCTCAACCATCCATTCCTCATTTGCTCTCCTATAAATAGATCACTATTTAGAGACAAATGGATCCATCTTTCAAAGCAAACTTATGTTGTTGAATTTACTCACATGCACACTCATCTTTTACTCACTTGTTAGCTTATTTTAGTTTATTTTCATCGCATAATAGTTTAGAGCATCCATTAATGGCTTCCATGCATCCATCTTAGTTTGTAAATAAATTATGGTTTTCATCTTTTAGCATCATTTTAGCTTAGATTAGCTTAGCAATAGCATAATTAGATCATTTGTAGCATAAAATCATGGTAACTTAGCTTGCATCATGTTAATTTCAGCATAAATTAGGTTTTCATACATCAATCACTATGGTTTCATCGACTCTCTTCCATATAATCGACTGAAACAAACTCACTAATCATAGGATTGGGAAAGGGTCGTCGTTCCACATCAACACGACACCAATTCCACAACAAGATAAGTTTTAGATGGATTAGAATAGATGTTTTGAAAGCTTTCATGATTTAGTATGTTAGGTTTTGATGAAATGTTTAGTTTTAATTTTGTTTGATTGATCTTGTTGAGATTCGAGTATTGGTGGTTCCGTTATGCTTCGATTCTTCATAGATCAAGCGTAATTCAGCCTATACCAGTATTTTCGCATCACAAATCTAATCATGTGGATGTTGAAATTTGTAATCTTCGCAGGACCCCTAAAACTATTAGGCACATCTTCTTTGATTGTATATATGCTCAAGAAATTTGGTACTTATTTTGTCACAAATTAAAAATTTGGAACAACAATGGAAATATCAATTGGCATGATGTTTTATTTTGTAATCTCAAGCTTAACTCTGAGTGCATGATTTTCTGGTATTGTCTCTCTAATGAAATTATGTGGCATTTATGGAAGGCGAGAAATGATGATAAGTTTAAGGGCAATAGGAGGGTACTTACTGAGTCTTTCAAGAGACTCACGCTTTTCAATGTTGCTTCGCAAGTTTCAATGCATGTGGAAGTTTCAATGGAGAAGTTCATGAAGATAATAAGAGAGGGCTCGACAACCATCACAAGGGAAGAAATTAAGTGTGGTCGTGTGTCAGCTGAACCTGGAGGAGGAAGATATTTTCCAAAGAGCATTTGATGAGCTCTAGAGGGCGATAGATGTTGTTGCCAGTCCAGAGAGGCACATAGGCCCCCAGCCACTTGGTACCCAAGATGTAGCATTGACTGTCCACAGTGCTGAAGATGTCGCTTTTAATGAACAAACTTTGGTGGATAGCTCTTTCCAGGAAGATGTTGAGGAAACCAATAGAGGGGGGACATGTAATCAGACAGTCTAACAATCAACCCTTCACTCTATCTGTTGCTATGCTTTTTTGGCCTTCAATCTGCTGCTATGTATTTGGTCTTCAATCTGCTGTTATGTTTTTGGCCTTCAATTTGCTTGTACTTTCAGAATTTTTTGTAACCATTCAGTGATGTAACTGTTATAAGTAAGTTGGAAAAACTTTCAAAAGGCTTTTGAAAATGTGGTGATAAGGCTCAGTCCTCTGTGGTAGGGTGCTGGCAAGAAGTTGAGTCCACTTTTTGGCCAAAAAGTGGAAGTGTTTTCCCTAATTTTCAGAATTTGTCACATTTGACCTTAAAATTTGAAGCACTTAGAGATGGAATCTTGAAAAAATTCACTGATCATAAAATTTAGTACTCGAAGTCTAGTTTCCAAATATGTAATTTATTTTAATACCTAGATGATACAAATTGATTTTCAATAGGTGTTTCTAAAAACCACTATTTAAAAGTCACTTTTTTTTTACAATACCATGCACGTGTACGTCATCCATTTTTGACCTAAATAATCATATTTTTCTAAATCCTTTTGGGAAAAGATTTGTAACTCACTTAAGCACGTTTTTCCTTTTTTTTGTATTTTTTTATTGAATATTTGTTTTTGTTAATTTTTTATTGGCCATATTTGGTGTTTTGAAAAATTGTCGTGTAATCATGCATAAGATGACCTAAAATTATCATTTTTTGATGATTTTTTTTTCAAATTGAAAAGAATTTCTGAAGTATGTTTTCCTAAAAAAAAATTCCAAAAATTATTTTAATAAAAAGTTATTAAAATACTATAAAACCATGATAATTCAAGTTTATGGACCTATTTCATAAAAAAATAATTGAAAAATAAATAAAAAATCCAGTTAGAAAAAAATTTACATATTTAGAATCTACACAATCTCATCTAAAATGGGTTTTAATTTCATAAAATAATTCTAAAAAAAATGCCATCAACCATATTGACATAATCAGTTTTTTCTCTCAATATTGTCATGACCTTGTACTTGTAGGTCTAAGACTAAGGATTGGGTTACCATGCACTTTCTAATCATAAATCCAAATGAGAAACATGGATTGTGATTTTCAAACCTTTTGGAATGAGTACCCACTTTATAATGGGTACCTATTCTAAAAAATGAATGACTACCTATTTTAAAGCTGAAAAATGACACTTCCACTAGAAGTGGACTCAACTTCTTGCACTTACCCGACAAGCACTACATTTGAGATAATATGTAAAGCTTTGTAAATGTTTCAACTCTATCTAATACAAAAAAAAATCATAAATTATTTTTAGATTTTATAATATTATATATAGAATCTACACACAAAATCTTAATAATTGCTAGTTCACTTCAAGGTAAAAGATAATGAGTTCCCTTTTAGTGGAAGTGTCGTGGATAGAAAAGAACCTGATATGAATGAGATCTCAAACCTAACTTCCTACTTGTATGGAATGGGTACCCTTTTGGTTTTTAAAATGGTTATGCATTTTAAGCAAAAATAAGTACCCATTTTAAAACAAACACCCGTTTCAAAGTGAAATGAGTACTCATTTCTATTTACATCATATACCCATTCTTTTTTAGAACGGGTACATGTTCTATAAAATTTGAAATTTGAAACCCACAATTTTGCTTTTGTTTTAGGCTTGGAAACCCAACCCTCAACCTTTACAAGTATAATGCCACATGTTAACATCAAAAGAAATTTATCTTTAACAATATGGTTGATGACTTTTTTCAAAAATTTGGACCAAATTAAAAGCCCATTATATATGACAATGTCTAGTTTGTTAATGTTGATGCCAAAAATTGATGAGATAACATTGCCTTATGGGAAACTCAGTTCAAGGGGGACCCTTTTGCGCCAAACTGAGTGACCTCCAAGTTTTAAAGAAGCTGACTTCTTCTATAATGGTTTTTTGGAAAGGGAAAAGGAAGCGATATAGTGAAGCAAAGTCTAATATAAGGTGATGCGCCAAAATATGCTGATGGGCACGATAAATCATAGATTTAAGGGCCTGAATGGTGTTATTTCGTTCCAAAATGTTGGAGACTTAAAGGTATAGCATAAACAATTCATTTATTGACATAAAATAGTATTGCATACATTCTTACTACTAAGAAGAGTCATTTAGACATGATTTAGATAAGTAAGCTTGTATTCAATATATAGAAGTCCTGTCAAATGAAATGTCTAAGACAATAAAAAGCACAGTTTATAGTTCAATCAATACATGAAAAATAGAAAGGCCGAACAGTTGGCACAGTCTGAAAGTTTCTTGCAAAATAAACATATAAGAGAGGCCTGGTGTCTTTTGCTATAACCAGTATCCTTTTTCTTAGAACTCTTTGATCTATTTCCTTTTTGGACCTTTTTTTCTCAAAATTTTCAGACCCCTCTCTCGTTGACGGAGAGAGTATATATAGCTGGAGAGAAAAACTTCCACCGCTCTGGAAAGCTGTAATAGAAAAGATCTCCCAATCTCCTGCAATGATGCCAAAATCAAAGATTTCCCATGCCATTACAATGGCCATGAGTTAAAACGCGACATCTGGATATTCAGGTGCAGGCGCGCCCTTTGTAATGATGGCAGAGGTCCCAGCCAAGCCTTGAGGCAACAAGTGCCATCCACCGCCTTAGAGAAACAAGACGAGAAACACCCGATAATAATATATTGCTTAGCCAGCCTATTGCCTGCTTTGATGATCAGTGTAAGGCACGTGGCAGCCCGTCGCAGCATGAATGAGAATTCCTCTCACTGCTGCCGAGAGACTGTGAAGAAGCAACACGCATCCAAGGGGCTGAGGTCTTTCCTGAAGTGGGGAGAGAGCCACCTGAATTGAGTGCGAAAGACGCGTGGCAGCGTTTCATAGCCCGCTGTGTTTACCTCCTTGCTGTGTTGAAAAGGTTGCGAAAAGTTGCCACTTGGCAGAAGGTAGGGCCCGCAAAAAAATAAAGAAGGCCGCGGAAGCATTTCGCAGCCCGCAGCTGCTTATTTTATCCCCACAAGAAAAATTTGCGATAGGCCACCACGTACCAAGATGTGGGCCCCTCTGACAATCTTAGGAGTGATGGCCTTTGTGGAAGGCTTTCGCAACCCGAAGAGAATACAAAGCAACAGGAAATAAAAATCTCCGTAGGCGAGACACGGACCCAGCAAAGATTTTGGTACCCGAAAGGGGAGCCGCTATCCGAAGTTGCGAAGTGAGAAATACGCAAAGGGAAGATCGAAACTTGTCGGAGAACCGAATAAACTTGGCGGATGCACAGGCCGCACACGAACATTTACAAAAGGAACCCGAAGGGAGTTTGAATCTTTATTTTAATAGCTAATATGTATTTCTTTTTACTATTCTACATGTCTTATTTATTTATTAATTAATTTTTAAACAAAGGGATTCATCGAATTGAAATGACATATATTACTATTTTTTAATAACTTTTAATTTTGAAACTTTTTTATGTCTAACCAATTTAGACATCATTCACTACATGATGAAAAATAATTTTATAATTAGTGTAGCTCAAATTTTATTGGTTATACATGAGGGGCTCTAAAAATATAAATTAGAGCTAGTAAAAAATTATAAAAACTAAATTGACCAAACTTCACAATCATATGCATCTTTCCACACAAGGAATTAGAAAAATAATTTGATTTAATTTAGATTATGTTGGTTGTACACATGCATGTTTTGGCCCAAAACATACAATTTTTAAAAAGCTACTTTGCACATCCTATACAAAACCAAGTTTTATCATTAGGGTATTAGAATAAATTACATATTTGAAAATTAGAGACAAAATCATACAGTTCATAATTTTACACCATATTATTTTTTGTGTAAGTACTTCAAATTTTTACTCCAACTATGACAAACTTTGATTTTTAGGAAAAAAAACTTCCACTTTTTGGCCAAAAGATGTACCCAACATTTTAATATTAAATTAATTTCCCATCATCTTCAAATTGTTAATGTTAGTTGCTATAGGTGACATGATGTGAATATTTAGTTAAAATTATTAATTTCAATGTCTCACCTTGGCCAAAAAGTGGGACAATTGTGGAATCACCTCTTACTTTAGAAACTTTTTACACGATCAATAATCCAACCATAGTATAAAGTCACTAACAAAATTAGAGGGAATATCCCTACACTTTCAAAGTCACTATGACTATAATGTCATCCCCATATATATATATATAAAACAATAACAAGAACAAACTAAAGACAAGTACTAGCCACTATGTGACACTTGTTTAGATTAGTTTTAGAGTTTATAAGTTAGTAATGAGTTGCTAGTCCAATCAACAACTTTTATCAAATGATTTTTTTTCATAATCTATGAGAATTGTTCAATTTTTAAAGAAGTTTAAAAAAAAAGGTTCATAAGGAAGAAAAAGAATAACAATAAGTTTTTAAAGACTTCACAAAGAAGAAAATGAATAATAATGCGAGTTTAAAGTTATGAGTTAATGCTCATACTAGCATTTGTATCAAAAGGAGGAGCAATGGTTAGGCCAATTACAATCTATATAGAATAATATGTAGAAATTTATAATTGCCCCTAAATATAAAGTATTTGAGATATCAATATCTATGTAATCCAATTGTTTCCATTAAAAAAATGATCATACATATCTCAATTTTGATATTGTGTAAAGCTCTTCAATAAATTGAATGTTGTATAAATTTTTAGAATAATTGTGATAGCTTATAAAAAATTTATGACTTTTAATGTGTATATATAAAACTCAAACACTATATTGATTTAGGAGTAAATAGGCTACAATGAATATATATATAATTTTGTGTAATTATGTGGATTTGTTTTTTTGTTCGGTGAATCACTGCTAAGGGGCAACACCCGTATTGCTTTTGACTGGAGCTATGAACCAATGAGGCCACATTCAGGGGACCTCATCTCTGCCATTCCTATTCCTACCTACATCCAATCAATCTCGTCAGCTTTGGCAAACGTTGATTCGTTACCCTCCATATCCATTGATTGCCACTATGCCTGCTTGCATTCCCGCCAAGCTCCCTGCAGGACTTGGCATCATTCCTTCATCTGCTATGCCTGTCTACATTCCCATCAAGCTCCCTATAGGACATGGCATCATTCCTCTGTTTGCTTCTCCTACTTGCATTCTCGCCAAGCTCCCTACAAGACCCAACGTCAATCCTCCATCTGAACACCCTTGCCAGCTCCACCTCTCCATCGTTCTCTCTAGCTTTTGACCCCACAACAACATTCGATATTCTTCTGTCCTCCTCTGTCCTCTGACTACCACTCCTCCATTCTTTGAACTTCGGCCAGTGATCGGCGCCTATTCATCCCAATATCCACCGGTGGGATTCGAATAGTGGACAATAGTTTCACTACTACTTGCAACTTGCCATTGCACTGCGAGGTCATCCCCTATGTGGAAAATATTTTACATTAATATAATTTAATATTATATTTAAATTTGAATGATATTACATGATTACAATCTACATTTGTCTAATATATTTTAATTGTAGATTATGAAACATAATCTTAAATATTATTATAAAAAGATCTACCACACAATTTTTACATATTCATAAATAGTAATATTTTAAACCATTTCAAAAATTGAATTAATACATTTTACTCAAACAAATTTAGAAACTTCTTTGTAATAAGCCAATCCAACATATTATATTATAGCATATGGTGTAAAACAAGTTTCTCATGAAACTACTTGCCTACCACATTACTTTTACCAATGAAACGTTCAAGGAAAATACTAAAATATCTACTACATAACAAAAGGTTTATGGAGGATATCATAATTAAATAGATATAAGGAATATACTACAATTAAAGAATGATTTCTCCTTATTAATTTAATCTACAAGTGTGAATAATTATTATAGATTGAATGCTTTTGCCCTTATATAAATTTTTCGCTATAGTTTTAAAGTTATGCAATGTGTTAGTTAGATTACGAATCAATTTGAATTTAGAAATTATTATTGACGTATCTTGAAATTTTAAAAGATGAACCTATTTTAAGGTTTATTTGGAATTTATAATGTATCCATGTTAAAACAAAGTCTTATGTCGATATGCACAACAAACATTCATTCTCTTGCTCTATAGAATATTCAATAAATCATACACCTTAATGCGAAACTATAGAGTATTTAAAGGAATGTGAAGATGATGACAATATAGACAAAAATCTAAGTAGGAGCAAACCTGCATTATTTGTAACTCCTCTAAACTAAGAAAAGTGCTACAATCTCCTCGTCTCTACCTATTAATGGTGGTTTTCTTTAGTCATGAAAGGTTTCTTCCACACATAACTTTCATAGACCACAAGAGATGATTTTTATTAAGACCAAGTCTCAAACAAAGGATAATAGAACATACAAAAAATATATCCTCTATATTGAAAAGTAGACATTATCAGTAGCAAAATTAGGCCTCACATAGATTTGAGTTCCACAACAATTGCCCGACTTTGGGAGGATTCTATTTTAGTGCATTCACTAGCTCAATGTGATTCCCCAACATTTTATCTAATTCCACCATGTCTATTAGAGTTATTGTGTCTTTCATGTGGGAGGAGAGGCCCATAATACCAAAGAAGAATGGGGACAAAGAAGATGTTGACAAATTTAGAAAATATGGCAACATATTGTAGTGTTAGAGGAGTAGGGAAATTCAAATGAAGTGTTGTCAATCACAAAGGATATTTTCTCTAATATTTAGATTTAGCCCTTGTGTCTACCTCATTGCTTTCAATAGGCTCCAATTTTAACAAGCCTAGCAAGAGTTTTAAAAATTGTGGCTTGTATAATATTTAGATGTTGTAGTAATCATTAAAGGAGGGACACTATATGTCGAAGGAGTTGTTGTAGAAGATGATTAATCAAGTCAAAGGTGACAACTTTGACCCCCTTGTGGTATAACTATAGGAGACAAAGGAGGATGAACACTAGTGACTGAGAAGAAATCATTAACTTGGTTAGAGGAGTGATCATTTGTGTTCTCTATTTAGAATTTTAAACTAAATCCAACACAAAAATTATCAAAATCATAGTTTTTTCTCTTTGTTAGGAGAAAAGGCATAGATACCTAGTAATTTTCCCCAAAACTCACTTGAACATAATACCTTTCACACATGTGAGATTCTTCTCTCCTACCTTACCTTTTTGGGCACATCATAGGGACTATGGAAAACAATGGTTTGCTTGGTTAGAAAATATAATATCCCATTTTACAAGAAGATGACACAAATACCCCATCTTTGTTGATGATGGTACTTTAAAACCTATTTGTGTGTGATGTCTTATGGATGTACTATTGAGTCAAAAAGGGAGATTTGACTACTCTTGTTAGGAAAAGATTTTGACAACAATAAACCTTTATTGATTGTATAATATAGACAAGATATATGAAATTGATACCCCTACAACTCAATAATAATGAAATAATAAAAATGGTCATTTATAACCAACAACATTGTAAAAAAGACATATAATAAATAATAAATACTACTAATTCTACAATTTTATCCCTTTAAGATCTAATATAAATAGTAAAAAATATATTTTACAAGAATATTGCATAATCCATTTGGTATTTTTTAAAACTTGAAAAGTCATTTCAATAATTGAATGAATAAGATCAGAATAATCATATCTTCCAAAACCTTATACCAAGGAAGCTTTTTATCAAGAAATTTGTATCTCATAAGAGATGTTAAAAGTTTTATTTTTGTAACTTGAATTTTGGGGAAAATGTTTCAACAAGAATAATGCATAAATTGAATGTGTAAAATAGAGTTCAATCATATTTTTATCATTTCATCATTGATAAGTGACAAATCTCAAGAAAATGGTATCTTTGGAATAAATTTTCCTACTTGAAATATATTGTTTGGATAATAGGAATTACATCCAATATATAAAATAAATTTCATCAAATAAAGACTTCTGGTAAGGAGAATAAGAATAATGTCAAAAGATGGATATGCAAGCAATCTCATAGTAAATGGGAAAGATGGGAGAAGATATAAAAATAGAGAAGAGAAATACTTAGTGCCCATAGTCCACGCTTAATTTACATCCCCATTGGTTTTCTTAAGCCTTAAGTGTCGTGTGTGAACAATATTCAATTGAAAAATAGAAAATTGTAAGCAAAGTGGGTCTTGATGGTCTTGATGTGTACCTTAAAAATATATTTCCAAGATATGATACCTTTATAATATCTACATGTTAAACTCTTATTTATAAATTACTAATATATTTTTGAAAGTGAATAAAGACCATTTAAGAAATTAGGATAGTTTACCAATGAAACATAGTCTACCAAAGGCATCCTATAACATAAGTAAAATGGTCATAAATATTGAAGTAAGAGCATAAAGAGTAAGATCCATATCAATGAAATACGGGTGTGCTAGAATAAAAAAGAAAGTTAGAAACTCTTAGACATAAGTGAAATCATAATGAAGAGTGGAGAGTGGAGATGTATTATTCATAATTATATAAAAAAAATGATCTCATAAATTTCCACAAGAAACTTCAATGAACCAACATGCAGAAGTGAACCAACATGCAGAAGTAGATGCATTAGATGTAAAATATTATTCTTGGATATATACTTATATATGCCTTTGTATATATACTTACATAGATGATTAAGAATATTTGCACACCCAAGTGGGCAATAAAGAGAAGCTCTAAACCTTGTTTAAATGATAGCACTAAGGACATGAGTAATAAACCTATAGAGCTTCAAACAATGTAAAATCTTGAAAACAACATGCAATGATGACATCGACATACTAAGTTTTGATGACTTATCTATTGGTGGTGGGTGGGTGCACCCCATCATTCAAGTTTGGTGAAATGACACAACTACACAAATATAAGGGCTCATTGACTCGCAACAAAATATTTACCTAGAAAAATTGTAGCAATAGGCCATTGATCTCACCTAAGAAAATAATTAGTTTGGATTTATAACATTTCAACTATTTATAAGTGTAATTGCTATATTTAATAAGGTTGACAACATCAATCATAATAGGTTCATAATAACAAGTTTTATCAATTGTCATAACTAGTAACATTTGAGAAAGATCACATTATGCCATGAATGTTATATCTGTCAAGGGGCTAGCTTTGCAACACAATTCGCACAATTTTCCAACCACGCGCAGCACCGTTTTTAGCTTACTTGAGCTGGCATCAGAGTAGCTCAAGTAAGCTAAAAACGGTGCCGCGCGTGGTTGGAAAAGTGTGCGAATTGTGTTGCAAAAGCTAGCCCCGTGACAATATCCATATTATGTGGATAGTTATTTTTGTTAATATTTGACATAGGAAATTACAACATAGATATTCATAAAATAAAAAATACAATTATGGATCAAAAGTTTTATTAGAATGGTGTTGTTGTTCTTACTGAGGTTCAAACCTCGTTGGGGTGGTATTGTTGAGTGGTTGTATTGAGGATGAGGTCCCCCATTTGTGACCTCACCAGTTCATAGCTCTAAGTCAAAAGTGTTTACCCCTTGAATGATTTTTTTTTATTAGAATGCTAGAAAAAATATGAATCCTGAATAGAATAATTTAGGATTGGCATTTTCATGCTATAAATGATCTCAATTCCTTCCAAAGAAGGGGATTAAAGGTCTTAAACATAGGAAAAGAAGGTAGAAAAAAGTTAAGGACTCTTATTTGTGTTATGTATGATCATTTAAATTAATTTTAACTATATCCAAACATTATAGAACTAAGCCTTCTAGAAGCATCATAAAATATTTTTGAGTTAATATTATAAGAAATCTTTGACGTTTAAAGTTCAAGATTGATGCCTTCTATATGTAGAACGTATTGTAGAAATGATTTCAATAAACCAATTAATAAACGTGTTGGTTATTTTTCTTGCTACCCTCAGTTCTAAGGGATGACACAATGCCTAAACCCAATGATCAAATTGATCTAGGTAAATACCAACCCTATGATTAAACCAATGATAAGAAAAAGTTGGAACAAGGAAAGATTGGACCCTATCTTTTACACTTTAAGCTCCATGAGACTCGAGAGGGTACTCCTAATGAGGGTCTTAAATAAGGATGAAAATATTTCACAAATAATATATTACAAGGATAAAACTAGGTTGAGTTGGCACAATGCAATAAAACTAATGAACTCTTATTAACTCATATTGTGCTAGTTTCATACTAATTTATAGCTAGACTCTAAACATGTGGATAATTGACACATTCATAGGTGTATTATCAAAGAATTATATATTTATTAGGTGTAAGCATGATCCCTCATACTTTCATTGTGTATTGATAATTTATAAGAAAAAATTGCCTTCATTCTAGTCAAGCAAAGGGATGATAGATTTGCAAGGTATTAAACATGTAATCCTTTACACCTTTCAACTATCGAAAGACAAATAAACCATCTAATAGTTACACACTTGAAATATGTTCATTGTTTATATAATTGAGTTGCTAGATCAGATAAAGTTTACTTAATATCGGTGCCTAATCGTATAGAATCAGAGTTAGCCCAATACAAATGCAACATTAATATAATAACTCCAATGTGGACAAGTCTAGATTGTATTCTCCAACCCTATTGGAGCCCTAAACCCTCAATTGCCTTCAAATTCTTAATTATATGCATCCCATTCTCAATTATCCTATCTCAACTTGCATACCCCACAAATTGAATTAGAAAGATTTCCTATCATAAGCAACTCATAACATGAATTTTTACTATATTCCTTAAATGAAAAACTAACCAATCACAACCAAAAGTGTAACAAATATGAACCTACAAAAATTGTCAAGGTTTCGAAGCATACATTTGAGATTGGAGAAAAATGTATATCAAAAAATAAGAGTTGTCTTGTTATTGATTTACCAATTGAAATTGCAAATGATAAATGGTTAAAATTATGTTAAAATCTAAGCTGCCTCATTTTTTAGAGGAAATTGTTGGAAGGTTGGTGCCTTCATCCCCTTGGTTATTCAATGTCGCCCTCTGAATTTGTGACATGGTTTAACCGCCTCTCGTGGATCTTGTATAAATTTGACATATGCATCAGGCGTTATCAACTCGATCTTTTGGCGCTGTGACCAAGCCATTGCAACAAATGGTATTAGAGTGAGGTCACAAGTTCAAATCTCACGATCACATTTGGGGGGGGGGGATTGTTGGAAGGTTGGCGCCTTCATCCCCTTGGTTGTTCAATTCACCCTCTAGATTTTGTGAAATGGCTTAGCTACCTCCCTCGTGGATCTTGTATAAATCTAGCATTTGTATCAAGCATTAACATGTTGATCTTTTGCATAACAAAGTCATTGCAACATAAATTACATAAATTCTTACACACTAGTCCTTGATATTTACCTACACAAAAGCCCAACTTTGTATGGAGTCTAGTGCAATACTTAGAACTCATAGGTCAACCCTTTATAATTTTTAGATATTCACATTTACAACAAATGAAGTATCTTAGATTCAAACTAGGAATGACATCTAACACAAGCTAAGCCCCTTGATTTTTGTTGGTTAACATATTTGTCACTTTAATTTATACTCTATTTTCCCATAATAGTGATAGCCTGACCTGACCAATAGTTGAGTCACTTGCAATGATTGTTGCAATTGCTCTCTGCTTATTTGACAAGGCGCAACTACATTTGAATGGTTTGCAATGAATGAGATGACGAGATATGCTTTTAACTGGAAAGCAGAAAAAGTAAAGTAACATCTACCCATAACCATGAAATAGATGTGAAAAACTAATTTTAGATTTGAGTGAATGTAGAAAAATGACACAAAGTTCACCTCTCCCACACCCATGGACGAGAAACAATGAAAAGAAAAGACAACAAATTCCCTTCAATATATGGGTTGTTCTGAATTAAAAACTTCATAAACAATCACATGCACAGTTTGCTACAACAGATAGAACTTCAAAGAGTGATTACAAAGGCACAAAAACATATGCAATCAAAAGAGAAAATTAATGAGTGCACAGACCCAGAAATAGTTTCTTTTATTTCTCCAATAAATATGAATTCAAAGCCTTATTTCTCCAATAAATATGAATTCAAAGCCTCAATACAATGAAACTGTGTTGCAGAAAATAACGCTGCTCCTTTTGCTTCCCCTGCTCTTGAAGCTGGAAAAGATGAGAAAAAGATCCCCCCATTACATATTTATAGAATTTCAAAGAACCTTTCGGTTTTAGTAACTTCCTCTTGAAAAATAAAATCTTTCCCCTCCATCCCATAGTCAAATCTTGAAAAAGAAGTATTTTTTTGTAACCGATTCTTGAAATGAAGAATGAAAGTTTTTACTCTTCCCGTAATTGATTTTTGAAAACTTCTCATAACAAATAAAATTCATTCCTTTTACCTTCTGGTGAAATAACTTTTCCTTGAGAAATTACTTCTTTTTTTACTTTCTTTCAAATTCACTTTTATTCTTAAAGCGGATTAAAGGCTTGGGTGGACCTCATCATACACGAAAAGCATACATTTTCAACTCCCACATTATCTTAAGGCATATAGCACTAACTCTGAAACTTTGGCTTGGGCATCACCTTCTGCTGGTACAACCCTTTCTATACGCATGAGCAGATGCAGAACAACTGAAATCACCCAAATTGAGCTAATTCTATAAGAATCATGCTCAGTAGATTTTGTGACACATTTGTCTGACTCGCATGTTGTTGAAAGAAAGGTATTTTCTCTGAAATTCAACCATTTAAGAGCAACATCAACCATTGGAACTGCTTGACACCAGGGCCAATTTTCATATGCTGTGACATCTGCTCCATCCTCTTCATGCCTATATGAATGAAGATTTGGTAGAGTCCTTGATAGGGCCTCTAAAACAATAAATGATTCCCTTGCCAAACTTAGAACTTCATTGATTATATTGAATGATGGGGGCTTAGCCAAAAGCAGAGGGCTGGATAAAAATTAGTAAAACATGAAACACATAATCCATACTTGATGCACATATTCCACAGGCGAAGTTCCTCAACCAGTATAGCACAAGTAGATCTGAAAGATTCTTCACCCATACTAACCAATCATCAAGATTAGGATGGCAAGACAGATGCCTTACAGTAGATTGAAAAACGCCAGATGCTATAAGATCTACACAATTTGACTTATTTGCTTCACGATGTACTACTGCTTTTACTTGAATGAGATCAACGTTTATGTCTGCTGGAAGGTTTCTAAAGCATCTTCCATTTATGGGCATCCTGCTGTCATCGCATTCCAACTACAATTTCTGACTGAAAATATGCATTTTGACTCCAATTTGGCGCGACCAACGAGTATGGTGAAGGTTGCGGGAATTGGCGTGACAGGTGCTAATTTTATTTGCTTAAATGTTCCTAAAGCCTTTTCCAACAAATCAATTTTGTATATATCCTGCAATCGTCGCTGTCCATGAGGCAACATTTCTTGTCTACGCTTCCACATTTTGCATACTCATCTACAAGGCGTTTTCAACCATACCATCTAATACTGTAATGGCTGTTGCTCAACTAACTGAAAATCCTTATTTGAGGGCGGCTTCATAGACTATATAATTTTATTTAAAGCATCTTCCAATAGTTCGCGGGGCATGCTCCTCTCTTACAGGCCGCGGCTATTGCTTGAAAATATCTAGAACCTGCGTATTTTGTAACCATGGCGCTCTGTGTGATTACATTCACTTCGTGGCACTTGAAGTACTATCGACAACTTTGACCGGTGCTTGTAACATATCTGAGGGATCAGGCTTTGAGGAGTTCCGGGGAATTTTGTAACTTTAAGAACCATTGGGGTCGGGTGTATGTGAGGTTTTGAAAACTTTAAAATCTTATACACTGAAAGCATTTAAGAAATATTCTGTGTTAAGTTTTTGCAGTTGTATTGAAAATGACTGGAAGTAAGATAGAATTTACTAATGAAAAAAAAACTATTATATTTCTTTAATCGACATCATAGGCTAAATCGTGCCTTGAGGATTCCTAAATTTAAGCCACAACAGTGGCATAACCTTCATGGGGATATTGCCGACTTTAAATTTTTCTTTTGGGAGATCTTCTTGGATAATTTTTCACACTTGGCATTATGGTAAATGGGAGAGAGAAAATTGCGGGGATGGTTATCTAACCACTCCATAACGAACCGATTTCTTTAGTTTTTGGAAGGAAAAATCTTTGCTAACGGGAGGAGGGAGAAATAGAGTCTCATTTGTGGTGAAGAGAAAAGTAGAGAAGATACGTTGGTTCAAGATAGAAGGAAAAAAAGTTATTTGTGGAAAAAAAAAAGAGAACAAAGGATCCGCTGAAGTAAGGAAATCAATCTACCATAATTAGATTAGCCTCTGTGGGAGCTGGAGCAGTCTATAAAGGAGCAAGATAGAGACGTTTTCAACAGAATTGCATGAACCGAAAGAACAACTGGAGTTCTTAACATCTGTAGAGCATCACCGTTATCAAGCTTCAGAAAACTATCACAGGCATGTCTTGCTTATCAGGCTATTTCTTTTTGAAGGAAAGAGAATTTGTCTCTTGAATGTCATGTATGATTTTTCATGCGAATTTCAGTTATTATTCTTGTCTTAGAAGAATCTTGAATTATGAGGTTTGACTGCGTGTTGTTCTCTCCAATCTATCTTTGGTTATGTGTGTTCCTATTTTTTTCTTTTGGAAAGAACATTATTTGTCTGTTAGTGATTGATTATACACTATAACTACATTACTTTCCCTGGCTTTTACACCTTCACTTTTATTCATATTCATGACACCCACCTAGAAAAAACGTTGATTACCTACTTTGTTAAAGTGATATTGTCTATCTTCTTCACTGTTATATCTTTCACTGTTCTTTTCAGTTTAGTTAAGTCTTTTCTGATTTCTCTGTAGATAAATCTATCATGGATGATGGAAGGAAATCAGCCCAACAGTGGTCATTGGAAGTGTACATTTTGTCTTTGTTTGATGCAGATATTAGAGATTAGAAATTCTTTAATGAAACACTTACTTTATTAGTTGTGACTGCATATTCATTTTACTAAAAAAAAATGGGTTTCAGATAACTGACATGATGGAAGGGTAATAAAAAAAGATTCTATTACTTTTGCATGAAAACCATTTCAAAACATGCGTTGCCAGCTCTGTAAACCGTTACTTTTGCATGAAAACTATTTCAAAACATGCGATTGCTATGCAAATTCCTATATAAACAAATGATCTCATGTGGGTGTGGCTTGCCATTTAATTTTATTTTAAGTGATATGCTCTTCTACTAGAACAAATTTACTGTAGTGCATTATAAATAACTATATTCCTAGTTTTCTATTCATGCTGCTAAAGATTGAAAAATCATTTCAAATAGCAGTCAAAAAATGGATTATGTATTTAACTAAGCCGTCATATGAATTGATCCACTTAAGCAAGTACAAAATCAATCTTAGGGCTTAGAGATGGATGCAATCGACTTTGGGATATAATAGGAATGCAAATAATAATATTACCCATCTGAGCAATTCAAAACAACAAAGTAACGCATAACATTCAACTTCCAAAAATAATGATTGAGTAGAAGATAATACAAATACAACAAAAAGCATATAATTCATCAAAAAGAAATCCCTAAATGCGTTGATTACAAATCACTGTTAACCATGCCCAACCAGATACAAAAGGAACACTTAACACAACTAAAATCCATTTATAAACCCAGATAAGAATGAAGATGTACAAAATTTCTTCCAATAGGAACAAAACTTCGTAAAATTGATGTTGATGGTCTTTGACAATGCTTTTTTGTAACAGATTTCTTTAAGCGTTCTGCTGAACATGCACATCTTAGTGCGATGATCAATTATTTGGGTGAGCCAGGGGTTAGTAACAACCCTTTCGAAGATTGGGTTTTCCATCTACACTTTTTCAAACTTGAAAGGCCAATAATCTGAACTAGCTTCAAATAGGGTTATGATTAGGGATCAAATAGCTTTATGGTTAGGGTTAATGTTGGGTTAAGGTTTAATTGATGAAAAATAACGGTCTTGAGAAGGATATCTCTCCACGTACTTTACATATATTTGTAAATTATAGGTATGTTGGTATGTTATACAGTGAAAGCAAGCAAGTCTGTGTCAATAAAAACTCAACAAATTTAATTTCATATGAAGACTAATTCATTTTATTTAAATAATTAAACTATTGTAACAAATTTCTTTATCCCAATTCTTTTCTCTCATTAAAAAAAGTTTTAATAATTTTAATTATAACTTATTTTCATTTACAGTTAAAAATTTATATCAAATTTTACTTAAAAAATCATATTAAATTTTATTCGAAATTCATATTTAAAATTT
>VDFB02102274.1:0-14207 GCA_007258455.2 Sequoia sempervirens | reverse complement strand
GATGCAAATGGTAAGAAATGATTGGTGGATTAGGAAAAAAAATTAGAATAAATGGGGGGTTAAGGATAATTGTGGAGAATGTATGGGGATTTAGGATGGTTGAACAAAAGTTTGGAATAATGAGATGGAGGTTTAAAAGGGGTAAATGGAGGTTTTTGAAAGTTTAAAGTGACAAAACGAAGGTTTTGGATGATGAGGTAATGGTTGGGAATGGCGAAACGAAGGTTTAAAAGCTGAATGAATCCAAATGGGGGGATTTCGGGTGTTTAGGAGGGTGTAATTGCACTTCTGCAGCAAAACAGGGGCGTAGCCGCCCTTCTACAGCAAAACAGGGGTGTAGATGCACTTCTGTAGCAAAATAGGGGCATAGCTGCCCTTCTGCAGCAAAATAGGGGCATAGCCACCCTTCTGCAGAAAACAGGGGCGTAGCCGCCCTTCTGTAGCAAAACAGGGGCGTAGCCGCCCTTCTGCGGAAAACATGGGCGTAGCCGCCCTTCTACAGTGGAATAGAGGCTTGGTTTGATATAAATGGCTATGGCAAGGACTTTAAAATGATAATGATAAGGCCAAATTATCAAGAGTTTAATAGTTTCTCACAAGAAAACACTCTCAAGCAAATACAACCCTATGATTAGTGTTAAGGGTATGACAAAAGTGGTCTTAATCTAGGATGCATAAGGTATCTAGGGAGTCCTCGATATACTCTCGGTACGTGAGACACAACCGTGAACACCACCACAAGCGCGGAGTCGTGGAACCCCGTACCGAGATAATCGGAAGGGCTTCGATTTCAATCTTCACGTCTATCTAGGTATCACCCTAGCTTTGACGCTCTGCCAATTACGACGTGACTGGATTGGGGTACAACTTTCGCTCTCCCCCCTTTGTATACCTCGCCGGTACGCATGGTTGGAATCGTCCCTTGGGGTGATGAAATCCCCAAGCAGGTCCCACTATGAAGAGAGCATTAACCGCTTCCAAATACTCCCCAGGCTCACACGAAGTGCAAAAGGAAAGCAGAAACAAGCTAATACTCCCTTAGGGTAACACAAATAGACAAGAACAGCAAGCAACGAATATTACTCCCCCTAATTAAGCTATGTTCTTAGATTAATGCAAACAGCAATGATAATTTTTTATTTTTTATTTTTTATTTTTTTTTAAAGATTGAGCAAATGGATAGCCCTGCAAGCAAATATTAGATATTTTATCCCGCTTTCTCCATCAACTTCACAAGAATATGCTGCAAAAGGTTAGCACAAAACACATGTATCCTTGCAAGAACAATGCTAATGAGAAAAATAGCAATTAAATCCAAAATCAAAACACCAATTTCACCTTCCAGGGGGTGCAATCGCCCTTCTGCAGCAAAACAGGGGCGCAGACGCACTTCTGCAGCAAAACAGGGGCGCAAACGCACTTCTACAGCAAAACAGGGGTGCAGACGCACTTCTGCAGCAAAACAGGGTGTAGCCGCCCTTCTGCGGAAAATGGGGCATAGCCGCCCTTCTACGGAAAATGGGGTGTATCCGCCTTTCTGTGGAAAAATGGGGCGTAGCCGCCCTTCTGCGAAAAAATGGGGCGTAGCCGCCCTTCTGCGACGCGTTCCTGTAAAAACTTCAACAACAGCAAACGTAAAATATGGGAACCCATTTGTGGGTCCCACTGGGCATGCCAGAAATGTATACCCTGATATTTATACTTCTCTAAATAAGCAAAACAACTAAAAATATGAAAAACAAAATACCAAGGACACCTCAAGATTAGCCAAAAGAGAGTGACAAAACAATAAGGAAAGTAGATAGCACAAGACAAATAGTTTTACCTTCCTTTGTTGTTGATACTCCTTTGATTGGCCCTTGCTTAAGAGGGGATGTGTGCTCCTTGATGGCTCTATTGAAGATCTTTACTATGTGCTTGGATGCAAATGCAAGTGGATGTAATTGAAAATTGGATGATTTCAAAATGGCAGCATGTAGTTGCAAATTGACTAAGTGTTGGAAATGCTTATTGAGAGGGGGTATTTATAGAGGAACTTGAATTCTCTAGAGAATTCAAGGGTCAAGATTGATCCAACAAGGTCAAGATGAAGGGCTATGGTGGGTTGAGAACCCACAAGCCCTCACATCTTGACATGTGGAGGGTGAAGTGGCCAAGGGAGGATGAGATGGAGATGAGGTCAAAAAGGTACATGAGGTGGAAAGAGGACATGCACCTTGGGGAGTGAGGAGATTTCCACAAAAAGGGATTTCTTGTCCCCAAGTGGGAATGAAAGGGACATTTGAGGAATTTTAGAATTCCTCAAAAATCTACATGGGAAAAGGAAAGGTGGTTGGGGGGATAAACGTGAATTAAAAATTCACATTCCCAGGATGATCTAGAGGGTAAAAGGTGGGCTCCAAAAAGGTGGGACTTGGTCACATGTGGAGATTGTGACAAGTCCAAGGTTCTAGAAGCCTTGGAAGGATAAAATGTGAATTAAAAATTCACATGGGAATGAGAGAGACATGGGATAAATAAATGAGAATTAAAAATTCTCATGGGAGGGAGAGTCAATGCCCAAGAAGGAAAGATGGAAGAATTGACCAAAAAGTGGTGCTAAATTTAGTTAATGACTTTGGTTAAGGTTGTGCAAATATTGGATTAGGCTAATTAACAGAAGATTAGAGGCAAGTGGTAAATGTAGGAGGATGTGACATTAATCTTTGATTAAGAGGATGCACATCATAACCCTGAATTAATTAAATTAATTCATATTAGGGTGAGATTATGGAGGATGTGACAAGGAGAGAGAAAGTGAGGCATTTTAAATTGATTTTTAAATCAAAAAAAGAGGAAGAATGACTAAATTAAATAAATTAATGTATTTATTTAATTTAGAGAGGAATAAGGTAAAAGACAAAGTATTAATTATTAAATTAAATACTTTACCGGTATGAGACAAAAGGTGTAATATTAATTTAATAAATTAATATTAATATGATAGATGGAAAGGCAGTAATTTTAATCATATGGGAGTGATTAAATTTGTATGCCTACACATCCAACAAAAACCTCCTGACTGTTATCCACAAACTGTTAGAAAGAAATCTGAAGGACTAGAATACCCAGCTCAAATTTTCTCTTTGGGTAGATCATACCAGACATAAGACTTCCATAGGAACTTCCCCATATCACCTTGTGTATGGTCTGGAACCTATGTTTCCCATCTAGTTAAAAATCCCTACTTTACAGTTCATTAATGCATTTTATGATGAGGGAGATAAACGTGAGGCCAGGCTTGTCGAGTTGTTACATATTGAAGAAAAGAGAGACAAAGCCCTAGAAAGCTTTGCTAAACATTAGGGGGTATTCAAGAGATGGTTTGATAAAAGAGCCAAGGTAAAAGCTTTTAGGATTTCTAACTTGGTTTTGTACTAGGATAAAGCCCACGATCATAAGGGGGAGCATGGAAATTTTGATAAACTTTGGCTTGGCCCTTACCAGATTTCAGAAATTCTAGGAGATAATGCTTTCCATTTGAAAACTCTTACTAGAGAGGAAATCCCACTTCTTGTCAATGGGCAGTATCTAAAGCATTATTTCCAGTCTTGAGCTATTTTCAGCTTTGGTGTTGTATATAGTTAGATTAGGTTTTCCTTTTTTCTTTTCCCTTGTTTGTTTTGGTTAGTGTAGGTTGCTTTTGGGTTTGGTTTGTTTTTGCTTGGCTCTTGCTTTGGGGGGGCTTCTCTATTTTTTCCAGGGTGTGTTACACCTGCATGGAAAATATATTATTATCTGGAATTGTCCTAAGTATTTTGTTGGTGGACTAAAGTCTTGGATCTTGAAAGGATGGTTGAGGTCTCTGCTATCGTCAATAGTCTTAATGTTAGATTTATAGGAGATAGGTCACTAGTTTTTATTTGAATTTGAAGTATCCTAAAAATCTTATATCTCTCATATATCTTAAGAATCTTGATGTTACTATAGGAATCCTTGTGAAGTTTTGTCAAGTGAAAAATCTTATTTCTGCTTCAGAGCCACTATGGTTCTCAGCCCTAAGTGTGAACTTCATTTTTCACAAGTTGAAATGGGAAAGTAACATAGAAAGAATATCAAGAGAAAGAAGAGTGAAATATTGAAAATCAAAAAAGAATAAATTCAACTTATCATGGGTATCTAAACATCTCTACCGGGGCTATAGATGCCTAGCTAGCTATAGAGCTATGTTTAGGAGAGTCACAACAATAACCTTGTCGGGGCTATGGATGTCTGACTGGCAGCGAGGCTCTATCCAAGTTGCTTTTGAAGTTAGAATCCTTGCGTAGCCTGACTTGATGGAGCTTGGTTTCTGTAGTAGGTTAAGGAGAGAAATGAACTCATATGCACACACTTGGATTTTCAGTTTATGAAAGGTTCGGTTTATCCTTTGGTCCTGATTTTTGGAATCTTTGCATTCTAATTTTTTTTAGTTAGTGAGACTGAAACCATAGATTCTGGGTTCTTGATTCCTTTTCATTATCAAAATTCTCTGGAGCATTTTCCCAGCAGAAGTCACCATTTGTTGTGCAGTTTTTGAACACATGCCCCACTGGAAGCAGGGCCCCCCCCTTTTTGTTTTGGTTTAGGTGTTGTGGCTCTTTCATTTTGAGGTTTTATCCTATTTAGGCATGTGATTAAATGTCTATTTTGACTTCCTAAGTGTTTTCCTGGGTTATTCACAGAAAATCCTAAGTTCTGGATAAATTTCAGGTTTTTGCCCAGATCCAGGATTTTCCACCCTGGTTAGATTTTCTCGAATCTCGCTTGGACTTCGGTTGGACCCTGTTGTTTGGTGATTTTCAGTATCCGTGGATTTCCACATGGGACAGATTTTCCTAGATTCTACCTTGTTGTCGAATTCCTGAGTTCTTTGACTATCTTGTTGAGTGCATTAATGACTTTGTGCGTGCTTGAAGGATGTATTTAACTCAATTTTTGGGATCTTTTATGCCATTTTCCTTATTATTTACCATTGTTTGACTTGAGAGTTGCATCCTTAGGGTTGGTTCTTCAAGCTATTGATTCGATTTGGGGTGTTTGGGCTTGAATTGATTGATTTAGTGGCAATTCATTGCACATTCTAGCATCTACTCCCTGTGGACGCCATTGAGCTTCACATCTATTGTTTCTGAGATTAATTCCCATGTCATAATGGTACGTTTTGATTGCCCTGCTTTGCATTGATGATTGCAATAGTGCATTAAAGTTATAAATCCTTATTTAGGTTTGATTTTCTGCATTATTTGGATGATCTCGTGATTAGGGTTGCGTGGTAATTGTTTGATTTATGGTTTTCCAAACTAGTCCTAAGTTCATCTATTCATTCGCATTATCAAAAGTCATTCTTTGGAAGTTGTGAGTTGTCCCTAGTAGCGTTTTTGGGGTGGTCAAAAGTTTTAAGTCTGAGCTCACCTGTGGTTTAATTGGCGGACATATGGGGCTTTAACCTAGGGCATCATCATTTATCTTGAGTGTGCTCTCAAGTTGGCTTAGAATGTTGAGAGAGTCTATAGAAGGTCCATCCCTAACTTGCCCTAATTTTAAACGTTTAAAATTCATGATTGATTCAGTGTTTGGGTCAAGTCGTGACTTTGCGTTGTAGTACGGGATTTATCGTCCCTCCAAAATAAACTGTCCCTTCCGGATTTTCTTCACTATGACCCTTCGAAGTTAGGGAGATGTGATATCGGTCATCATGTATCTCATTGAAGCCCTTTGTATGTTTTTATTCGATTGCTGGAATAATGTAATTCTCACACTAAAAATTCTTTCTGTCGGCAACACAAGCATCCATCAACAAAAGGTCATAGCAGGCTCCATTCGTCATACCAATTTTTTTCTATCGCTAAGACTTCCATCCTTCAGTGAGACCTTTCGGCGAGCTCACTACTCTTACTGACACCTTCGCTTTCGCTAAGACTACCAACATTCACCTAGACTTCATGATGGAGCCTCCCTTTCTTGACGAGCCCTGATCTTCTTTTGGGGAGATCACATGTTGTCAGCAGAGGTTATACCGATGAGACTCTAGGTCGACGAAACATTATGCAGTCGATAGGACCTTTGGCCAAGTTCAAATCCTTTCACCGAAAATCTTCTTAGGTTCATATTTGATTGCCATGACAATATCTTTCTCTCACTAAAAAGTCTTTCACATTTAGTTGGTGAGACAAAGAAATTTTTCCAAGACCTTACCACGACCACCCGTTAGTCATATCGATGTGTTTGTTACATTGCTAGTCAATGAGACAAAATGAATTTTCCAGGACTTGTATCAAAAACCTTGTGTCTAGCTGAAATCCCCCATAGTCGGTGAGACAAAGAAATTTCGCCGAAACCTTACCCTAACTACCTGTTAGTCATATCGATATGTTTGTTATATCGTCGGTCAGCAAGAGTCTATGAGTTCACTGAAAACATCATTTAGATATACTTTAGTCTGGATGAAGTGATTTCTTAAGCCTTGATGGTCAGTGAGATAAGAGGGATTTGTTGTGACCTCACCTCAAAGAGAAAGTCTCCCATTGAAATGAAATTCCTCATCGTTGGTTGGCAAGACATGCCCCACTTGGCGTGACTTCATCCCGAATGAAATTTTTTTGGCCGAGAGACATGCTTTTACACTAATTGGTTCAAAGTCTCGCCTTATCCATAGATTTCCACTGAGTCCAGATTTCTCCAAAATCTAGTGTCTCCCTGATTTTCTGAAGTCTCCTATCTAGCTCGTTCTTTGTGAAAGTTCTCCCTGGATGGACTTTCCTGAATCCTGATGAAATATAACAGAACGTAGCATAACTAGACTTGTTAATAGTTTGTGATGCATTTAATGTTTATTTCATGTCACATTTGGATTTCTCATGTGGTTTATTGATTGATTATGATCAGATTTGATATCTAAGTAGGTGTTCCTGGGTTATTTCACAGTAATCTGATTGCTCTGGATTTTCTCAAAATTCCTCTCTGGCTTGGATTTCGCAGATGGTCCTGTAACCTAAAATTTGTGTGATCACTTCATATGAGATTTAACGGCACCTTGACTATATGGGATGCATTATAATGATGTATTGATGGATTAACATTGGTTTCCTATGGTTTTATTATGATTTTCTTAGTGGATACAGACTGAATCTAGTAGGGTGGCAGAAGGATCTTCAATTTCAGAAGCAAAACAGATCAAAATAGGCATTAAGAGTAAGAATCCTAAGAGAAAAATCACATCAATTTGGTAAGAGGTAACTGATACAAACATCGGATCATGGGATTATGAAGAGTTCAAAGAAAGAATTGAGGCTAAACATCTTCCTTTGGTGGCCAAAAGGATGGAGGAGTCAGGTTTGGCACATGTGGCTAGTTTCCCTTCAACGGTGCAGTGTTATGAGCTCTTCCAAGAGTGTTCTAGACACTATGACCAGGGCACTCAGAAGATTATCATTCCTCAGGGGAGAGTAATAGGAAATCTCAACCCTATCACTATTGCTCAAACTTTTGATATGACTGATAGATCTGATGTGGTTGAATTCAACATGGGGTCTGCCAAGGAATTCTATGAAGAGAAAACTATTAAATCTCAGCAATTCATCAACTCTTGGCTAGAGAAGCCTAAGTCTCACTACTCTAAACTACCCAAATAGCTATTCAGGGAAAAACTCAAGGAGTACTATTATGCTATTACATTACTGAGCAGGGTAGTTGGATTGAGCGATGCAGGGGTGTTTGAGAATTGGATGTACCATGCCATTGTGAGGATGCAGTAAGAATTGATTGATTATCATTGGGCTTGTTTGATTAGTAGAATACTCCATGAACAATTATCCAATGTTTTGCAGACCAATACTTTCACAATGACTTCATATCTGGTCTATGTGCTTGCAAGATTCCACCCCTACAAAAGATTGGATACAAAGGAAATTTTTGGGCAAGATGTTATTTATGAAGTTTTCCCTCAATTGCATTTGGGAAGTTCAAAATATAGGAGGGAAAATGATGCATTTACCATGTATATCACCAAAATTCTTAAGGAAGCAAAGCATGTCAGAATTTCAAATCAAGCCAAGGAGCTCATCAAGAAGTATGGAGCTTGGTTTATAGAATTCCCAATTTTCTCCTACATCTGAATTGATGGCTGCCAGAGGGCCCCATACAGACTTCCAAGGTATCCCACTGATCATCTCATATTGTTGGAAGTAACTAGACATATTTGTGACTTTGATGCTATTATCAAGAAAGACAAACGAAAGACAGGACTTGGTGGAGATTTTCCCCTAAGGATTGGCATTGGAGAAGCATGTCCTTCCATTGGTTCTACTCAAGCCTTAGAGGAAGAAATGAGTACTCTTGGCTTGTCTTTACACTCCAAGAGGTCTAGATTTGATATTACTAGAGAAGCTCAAAAGAAGGCCAGCAAAGAGTATAGCCATAAGGTGAACTTGGAGGACTACTAGGCCAATTGCAGTTATGAATTTGAGGTCAAAAAGAAGAAATTCTCCTGGCTTCTAATTGAGTCAATTTGATTGTATAATGTAAAGGTAGTTCCTGATCAATTGGAAGACGATGGAAAGTTAATCTAGGATCATGCTTATCATGCAATAAAACACAAAAAAATTGGTGATGTTGATTAGTTAGAGGAGGAGAAAATAGAACTGAAATAGTTGATGGATCCCATTATCAAAGTTAACTAGATGTGGCTTAAGCATATGATATGGGGATTGGAGAATAAGGAGTCAAACGTACATACATCTAGATGGGAGATTTAGATCCTCACTCCACATCTAAGGAATCAAATGAATAGGATCCTAAAGGTAAAGGTAAGTTGAACTCCCCATCCAAGAGTAAGATAAAAGGTGTTCAAGAAGAAGAAGTCCAAAAATAGAAAAGTAGAGGAGGCCAAAGGCCAAGATAAGGACAAGGACTAAAATTTATAAACAGAAAGAAATAGAAGAACAAAATCCTGAGGTTGGTGCTCCCATTCTTAAGAGAAGAATAATTATAAAGTTGGTAGAGAAAAGAGGTTCTAAAGAACAAGAAAGTATTGTCTCGCCTATGGTAGAAGTAGAAAGTTTAGGGGAGAAGGCGAAGGTGTATACTAGGAGATCTAGGACTCCTTCCCCTAGGGATAGTGTACCTAAAGTAGATCCTCCTCCTGTAGTTTCTCAAGAGAAGCAGCAAGATGATGTTCCTTCCACTCATGAAACTTAAAGTGAACTGGGTGAGGCGAAAAATGTTGCGGATCATCCAGATACTGAAGGAGAGGAATTCCATGAGGGAGAACTTTACAGTGTAGAGGCCGAGATTGAAAAGGTAATGCAATATACCTTAGTTGCATATGCAGAGTCACCAGCTACAAATAAGGAGGTTGAATCTCCTCCAAGGGAGGATGAGGCAGAAAGGATCCCTTCCCCTGGACATGAAGAAGAACATATTGGAGAGGAAGGAAAGACAAATGAGACTCCTAAGAAACAAAATTTGGAAGAAGAGGTATCAGAAGGTCAACAAGAACAAGAAGGAATAGGATAGAGTCAAGTGCAATTGGACCCTACTATTCTAGAGTGGTTAGATAGAGAAGTTAAGAGAAAGCAATTTGTAGTGGAGGACACACCACCTAATTGGGATGAATTTCTAGCAAAGATTGGCAAGGATAAAGGTAAAAAGAAAGCTAGAGTGATCTCAAGAATTGAAAGAGATGAAGCTCATAATAGAGTTGTTCATATTGTTACCCCTGCTCTAGAAAAGAACAGGAATGATGTGGTCAGAAGGGATTACAACATTCAAACTTCCAATCTAGGGCCTACATTTGTTGAGTAGGATATTGAAGATTATGAAGGTTCCAGTGTAGTTATTGTGGGTAGACTAAGGAAGGAGATAAGGAACAAGTAGGATTTAAAGAAGGAAAATGAGAATCTTAGGAAGTTCTTGGAGGATTTAATGAAACCACTATAGTCCATTAACCCTTCTTCCTCTGCTACAAATCCTCTACCATAAGAGACCATCACTAAGCTTGAGAAGATGAAGGCCTCCACTCTTGCCATGATGAATTGGTTAAAAAGGGCACAAATAAAGGGTGATGAAGCTATTAAGGACATCCTATCAACAGGAAAGGATGCTGCAAGGATGACGGATTGGTTGAAGTGGGTGTTAGCACAAGACAAGGATGATATGGACCTATTGCTGCAGAAAACCAAGACTGTCATGGTATACACCAAGGATAAACTAGTAGGTGACAAGATCCTTCCCTTCTCTAAAGCTACTAAACCTTGGGAATGGTTTGAGGCACTACAGATTAGGAAAATAGTGTTGACGAAAATTTACCAACAAAGAAGGCAGATTGAGGACACCCTAAGTGGTGTATATAATTGCTCTATTGTATTTTTTGAGATCATGACAGGAAGAAGGAAGATATCTCCCAAACATTTAATTTTGGAACAGTCGAGGAAGTGGTGGCATGATGTTTATACCCCAGCTAATGATGATTCTATTTTTGAGCATCAGTTGGATGATAAGGCCACATACATTGTCATCATTGACAAATACCTAACATACAAGGTGGATTGGGATAAGCCGGTCAAGCAGTCATGGGAAGAAATTACATCCATTGAAAATGGACTTAAGGTTTTTCCTTTGCCACCAATAGCTGAATTGGATAGGAAACTTCTAGTTCATGAAATGCTAGATCAGGATAAAGATAAGGGATAAGGGAGTTAATGCAGGCTACATCGAGATTTGTGCTTCCCCATTATGTTTCCAGACATTGGTCCGAGCTACACTAGAGATCTCAGATCAACTTGGATGGAACACATGCATTTAGGGCATTTTTTTATCCTATTTTGAATTCCTCTTGGCTGGTTTGTCAGGCCTTGTCATTATTGTAAAACTTATCTAGGCCAGCAGGGTTTTGGGAAAATTTCTATAAATGTGGCATTCAGCCTCTTTTGTAAGTGTTAAGAAATCTTAGATGGATAGAGCTAGTGTAGAGAAAACTAACTAGAGCTAGAGTTAGGAAGTAGTGGTCCTCAAGAAAATGTTGTAACAGAAGCTAGATTTTTTGCTACAGTGGATAATTGGAAGCAAGTAACGACATTGTGATTTGGTGCCATACTTGTGTCCTTTGTCTCACATGTTTTTGTTTCTCTATCTCTAGAATTTCTTTGAGGAAGATACTATTTAGACTATATTTTATTTAATTGTGTTTATGATTCAATACTTGACATGTTGTAGTTGTCCCTAGTCCAAACTTTTCGCAACCAACTAATTGTTAGTTGCTTTGTAAAGTTAACCTAGACTTTATATTCCTTGTGCTTAGTTCAGTTATGGGTGTTTTTTCATTTCAATTACAATAGGATTGTTTGAATGAATGTTCATGATTTGAAAATCTTAAATACCTCAGAAGATTGCACTATTTCTATAAGATTGAAGATTTATCTGGGTCAAGTAGAGATCATTTTTGAGGGATTGGTCCATTTCAAGTGTTTGGTTATTTGCATTGTTAATCTTAGATTTAGTGTTAAGTTTAGAAATATCTTTGAAACCTTTATCTTTTGTTATTTCTTGGATCATTGGATTAAATTCAGGATTGAAGTGTCATAGTATTGCTAGATCTGGAAAATTAAGATTCAGTATTTTACTTGTAGTAAGGTCCTATTGTGATTACCATCATTTCACATTTATCATCTAAGTTGTTTATGAATTGTCAAGACCTAACATTAGAGAACTTGAGGTTCTCTCTTGAGGCTTCTTGATAGAGATTTACCTTTTAAGAGAGACAGGATATTGCATCTTGTCTAAGTTATTGTTGTGCAGAAAACACTACCAACAAGTTCGAAGATGGACATGGAGGCTTAGAGTAAATGTTATGGCTGCAAAAGATCTGAAGACTTCTCCTAAGGACAATATTTCACCAACATGGATAGGGATGATGCAATTTAATGCAGCATTAACTCTATTCAAAAGATCTGAGGGTCAACCTTTCTAAAGGAGATATTTTGTAAACCCTAGAGCAAGGGCCGCATTCCTTTTTTGGGGTACATTCTATATATATGGCATTTGGGCCTTTTTGAAAAAAGGAGGGAGTTAGAAGAAATAGAGACAATTAGAGGAGATAATAGAATATACACGTTTAGAGATAGATTTTCAAGAGTAGGTATTTTGTGAAGGATAGAGGAGATGGAATTGTATCCTGATTCTTTGTAATGGGAGCTTCTTTTATCTTCTTAGAGTAAGAGTTGGATTCAGCATAGACAGTAATGCATCTTTCCAGTTTTCTTAGTATAGATGGGAACAAGTTGGAGTCATGGATTCTCTGTACACTAGTGATTCTACCAGGTTTGTAAATGTTGCTTATCTGTTTCACTAATAGTAGAAGCAACCAGATTAAAATCTACTTCAGATTGTGTTCCTGAATGTTGTTTGTCAGGAGTTAATCATTTGATTTGCGAACCTTTCAAGGATTGAAGTCTTATTTTATGTTTTGTTTGAATGGTAACTTGCAATCTATTATTGAAATTAGTGTTGTGAATGAATGAACCTATGTTAATCACAAGTCAATTTTGTTCTACAGTTTTAGTTAGGAATTCCTTGAAAGGTAACAAGTCTGGTTAAATTAGATGAATTATCATTCTTTTTCTCATCCAAAGCTCTAATCTATCTTTTGTTGTTTCTTTAAAACCCTGGTTAAATTAGGTTTAAGTTTATGTTTGATCTTAGACAATCCAGAAGCTCAACACCAGTAGGCCCCTTGAATATTACTGTTACATTGACCATTGAGCAACATTAGCAAAGTTGAGAACCAACTACAAAGACCTTGGGAGCTAAGATATCCATGTGTTGTCTTTCTCTTTCAAGAGAAATAGAATAGCAATATTTTTTTTGCATGTTGTGTGTCATCGAGACCCATTAACACAATGCCCTTATTTGTGCACCATTTTATACAAAATTTTGGTTTATTAACATTAACTAGCAGACTGGTGCAGGGGTTAACAAATAAAGAGGCTATTTGGGTTTTTGTTATTTTGAGATCTTTCAACTCTTTGTAAGACAATCCATTAGAGTAATATCCCCTCATGGTTTCTCACCTTGAAAGAATGGAATTATGTTGGTGGAGAGGGTTTCTATAATTTTAATTATTTCTTTCAATGTGTTTTTCATCTGGGATAATCAAGGGATTGTCTTATAAACATCACAAATGCCCCTTAATTGCTCCAATTTTTCACCAATTAATTGTTCAATTGATTGGAACATAGGTGGTGGATAGTTTGACATTTGTGGGTTTTGATTCTAAACCATAATACCTAATTGAAGTTGAAAAATAATTAATCTAATTGAAATTACACAATATAAGGGTATGTGCAGGATCATCATGGAAAAAAAGGCCCTTAAGTGGCAATGAAAATTCAGAAAAATTAGAGTTAGGAAACTTGACGTAAAAATTTGAATAAGTTATCTATATTATTTCAAAAATATGTAAGACTATAATTTGTGTAAAATTGAATGTGGTTTCTAAACTACTAGGTTTATTTTTCTAAAAAAAAATCTATTTGGTGAAAATTTGAAATTTCAATGCAGTAGTACTTAAATTTCAGGGAAAAAATAAGAAGTAGGTGTATGTCTAAACACCCTAACCATAATAAAATGATAATTTTTTATAAGATTTTAGATATAAGTAGAGGACTCATGTCTAGATGTGATGCATATTTTTTTGTAAATTTTTTCTAAGTAAAAAATTAATTATGAATTTTTAATTACAACTTTTAAAAAATATAAAAACTCGTATGTCTAACACCTTAACTTGGTCAAAACTTCATGAAATTCTTTTTTTTTAATCCTCTAGTATGCAAAGCATAGAATGTGACGCATGTTTTGGATTCAAAAAATGAGATACCGTTTGAAAGATATAGATGTTTCTCAATCAAGCTATCAATCAAGAATTTAGTTGTAATTATAATAGAAAATGAATAATTATTATTTATTAGATTAAAACTAAAGTATAATTTATATTGGTAGAAAGTTGAGAAGCTCCTTTACAAACCCTTTTCGTTTCATCAATTTTGGGTAAAAAAAAGTCATCAGCCACATGGGCGAAGTCTAGAAACATAAGGTAAGTTGTTAAACACATTTTTTGTATTGACTTCTTAGGATTGGCAAGTCCAAACCAAAATCCAAAGCAAGCTCGACGCTAGTCCCTATGCATTAAATTT
>VDFB02102272.1:0-26145 GCA_007258455.2 Sequoia sempervirens | reverse complement strand
TATGTCATGATGATGAACTACTAGTTGTGAATTGTTGGGGGTGAATTTTTGGTGGTGAACTATTGGCATTGAATTTTCCTAGATCCTTAAAAAATCTATATAGTGGGGATGGGATGACCCTTACCATCTATCTAACAAAATCAAACTTATGTAGATTTTCTTATGTCTTTTTTTTAATTAGAGGCCCCATGTAAGTAATCCTTGCTAAAGATTGTATTTAATAGGGTGAGGTTACTATTCATCACTCTTATAGATCTCATGATTGAGAAAACCCTCATACACCATCAATTCACCTAACTATTTCAACTAACTCACATGTTAAGCTCTAAATACTTCATCCATATTCTTTACATACTACTATTTTATATTAATAATAAATTATAAAATGTGAATAAAAACATATGATGCAAGAGAGTTAACCCACAAAAAATGGAGAAATAAAGGACTATATAGTTCCTCTAGAAGTGATAGCACTTGTCACACACCCCTAAGAGAACTCAAAGATGAATAATGTGTTTTCTCTATGAAGGGTTTTGAAAATATATTAACAACTCACTTTCATGTTGGATAGTATTGAGGATCTATAGTCTACTCTTAGATAAGTAATCTAATGTACTACATATGGATCTCAAAATGATTAGTTTTTTGATAGTAAAGTATAATCTTGGAGATTCTAATAAAATTTTGATTATAATAATATATGAGTGATGGTAATCAATAGGAAATGACAAATTTTTTAGGTTATATTGAACCTAAATTACCTTTATAGGGACATTCATAACCTTTAATACTCTACCTCTATAGATCTAAGAGAAATTACACACTAATTCTTGCTCAAAAAAAAATAGAACTAGATATGAGATGAAAGATGTAGCTAGAATGGACTTGTGATCCTCATAATGACTAGCCCAATTATAATATTTATATTTAATCAATTTTGTATCCAAACCTACTACATAGTGCATGTTGTATTAATGTGCTTCCCATGAATAATACAATATATTCTTGGAAAATTTCTAATGAAGATTATGAGGTTTTTGTATAAAGTAAAAAACAATGCAATAATATAGGAAAATTTGGGATGTGTATGAGGTATATGAGACTACCCATAGGTTCTTGAAAAATTGTAGCATCAATTAGAGGAGTTAAATAATGAACCTCCAACTTCATTCTTGGTAGAAAGGGAGTAAGTGTGTGTTAATAAGATTCATTTTAAATTATGAGAGTAGGTCAAGAATATACTTAGTTTGGGAAATAACTATGTCAAAAATTAATATAATTAATCTAAATTCCATGGAAGTAATGTAACAATCATAGGGTTTTTATACATACTATGATTGATAGAGAAAATATATAAATAGTATGGGGTTTGGAGAAATCCTTGGGATGATCAAGTCATCAATATGCAAAAATAGAAGGAGAAAATCATCATCTTGGTATGAGATGTAGGTAGTTTTTTAGAGTGACATTATGTGAAGTCAATACAAAGATTCAATTATTTTATTTTTGCATGCAAAGTATAACTTACATTTTTGAGTATATATATAGTTATTATTAATCCTAGAAATAAAGGAAGAATCTCAAATGAATCCCTATGGTTGTTCCATACATATTTCCTCCTATATATTTCTATGAAAGTGCATTCTTCACATTCATCTAGTATACTAGTCAATAATGAGTAGCTATAAAGGCTAGAGTGAGGGGGATGTAGTTTATTTTGATGATAAGTGAAAATATCACAATGTAGTCTATTCCTTCAACTTGTAAAATATATTTTCTTGCATGTAATGCTTTAGAATTATCAACTATTTCATCTATTGTTTATGTGGTTCAAGATATCTACTTACATCAAAATATTTTTTATTCTTTAGGGAGAGGGAATATATCCGAAGTGATTATTGATCAAGAATACTAAAAATTAACATAGAATCCAATTATATTAATAATCCACCATGGAGGTCACAAACCTTAAACAATTAATTCTCAGATTTTATAATAATCATCAACATGATATAGAAATCAAGATACACTATTTGAAACATATATTCATCAAAACATCCAATAGAATTACACAAATAGTTTTGTCTAATCACATAAACAAAAATGAATATTTAACAAATATCTCCATTTCTTGAAACTTAAGAAATTTTATGGTTAGTTTTGAATAACTATACAATTTTTTAATACAAGAACAACTATAAGCCTAAATATCTAGTATGTCTTAGGTAATTCTCTTATGTTTTGGGCTTCAACCTTTACAAAAAAAAACAACTTTCTTAATATTGAACAATAATATAAGGAAAATATTTGTCTTATTAATTACATCATTATAGAGGATCTAGTATAGTAATGGGATTCATATTGTTATTATTTTTATAGACATGCTATGGTGAGCTAAAATCAAGATTCTTCTAGATATTTACTCTTAATAATTGTTGTATTGTTGAAAAATTTTCTCCCTTCTTGGAGATAGTACAATTTCACACTTAGTTTGGACCTATTTTATTACCCTTCATTCATACACTTTAAATCATCACTAATAGGCCCCTAAGACCCTTTATTTTGGATCTCAATGCTTATTTCGATTGAAATCCTGTCAAAATCAACAAATACATTCAATTTTCTAACACCCTAGCATTTTCTAACCCCGAAAAACTAGGGTGGGACTAATATACCACCTTGGGCATGTGAGTCCCATGTGGACCCTTTTTAGGGTTTGAATGAGAAATCAAGTTTTTAATTCAAATTTTTGGCAAATGTTGGCATTTGGGATCTAAAAATGGTAAATTAGATGAGATGCTTATAAAACTAAGGTTTTGAGTCATTATTTCACCTAAGAAACCTAGAATTTTCAAGTAAGAGAGTCTCACCAAGGTTTAGAGCTTTCAAGAGAGAATTTCAAGCATTCAAGAACAAGGAGCAAGTAAGGTTCAAGTCTTGGAGCAACATAATAGTATTTTTGGAGGTCTTCAAGTTCACTTTCATTTCAAGATCAAACATTTTCAAGGATTGATGATTGATGCCTATGGAGGATCATGATGGATTCTAGGTTAGGGAGATTCAACTAGCCATGGAACAAGACTACTAACTTTTTTCCTAAGCGATTCCATCTTCCATTATCATTATAATTTCTACCTAAAGAAGGTACATGCATTCTTATGGCATGTTAGGGTGGTTAGATATCTCCCAAAGAGAGTCATTACCTTTGTTTTTCATTTGTACATCCTATTCTAGCACATTCGAGTAGGGTTCATTGCATTCTATATTTTTTAATCTTAGATGCACTTAAGATTATGACTTTCACACACATTTCCTTTCAAGATCTATTCTTTCTATCAAGGTTTAATTACAAAACTAGGGGTTTGACTGAGGAAAACCCCCATAAGCAAATCAACACTACAATTTTTTTTGAGGATTTCTAGTAGGTTTAGATCTAGAAGAAAATTTTGAGAGACACATGAAGGAAGTGTAGAGCTAGGAGATCAGTTTTAGATGCTATTTTTTTTAAGTACAAAAAGACTAAATCACCACCTTGGGCATCTGATTCCTAGTAAAGGAATTTTACTATTTTTTAGAAGATTATGACATGTCACTAGAAGTTTGCAAATCTTACCTAAAAACCCTAGACTAGGAATAAATTGCCCAGTCTAGTGTATGAGTCCTAGTAAAATTTAGAAACAACAAAATTCAAGGTTTTCAGATCTTGCTTAGTCCTATTTGATCCTCCAAGTAACTTTATGTATCTTTCTATTTATCATTATGATTTCAAGTTCCATTTTCTAGGTCATATAGCTAGATTTGTATATTGTTTTCATTTCCTTCTTTCTAAGTATTTGCTTAGTGGTGAACCCTCCTTTAATCACACCTAAGTAAACCTCCCTAGTAGCCCTTGCCTCAATTGAATCATTGGTTTGAAGTCTCTAGGGTTTCCTAATTAACCAAGAGAAAAATAGGGTTCCCTAAGTTTGTCCATCTCCTAACAGGTGGACACACCCTATTTCCTTTTGTTCAATTTCAAAATCATTACATCCCAAAAATAACGGAAGAATCATGTTCATAGTCAATAGTACATATTAACTTAAAACATAGGATTATTTATCACCAATTTTAGATGCACATAACTCTCATTAGAGGCTAATGTAGGTATCAATCATAGTTTTATTCTTGACCTCCCTAATAGTGAGGTGCTAAGAATCACAACATGGGTGATGGGGAGGTGATCAACCATTAAAATTTTCTTGATATACATAAGAGGTCTATAGAAGAAAATGAGCCAAAAATATTGAACACAACTAGAACTCTAGGAAACCACACCCTATGTGTATAATAAACCAATTATTTATCAATAAGAAATAAGATGCATTTGTTTCTATAGCAAGAACTACATGAAATCTACTAAATTAATAAGAATATGTTAAAAATACATATAAAAATGTAAAATAATTGTGTACTCTTTAAAGTCAATCCCCTTTGATTCTACATACATTATGTGAAGCCTATAAGAGTAATTATATATTCATATTCTTAGCACAAGCTCTCAAATGATATATTAAAAATTGAAGTATTAAATCATGTGAGTGGGCTATAATCCATTAAGCATAGTTTTTTAAAGGTGTATCATACATGAGATCCCTAAAGGGTTAACATAATACAATTAATTAATATATAACTCCCTAGATAAGTCCTTTATTTAGAAATTTTTTCCTTAATTCATTTAAGAGTGCAAATGCCATCCCTTTACTGGTTTTTCTCAATGACAACTATATTGAGAAATAACCACCAAAACCAGAGAACACATATTTTAGAAATACATCACTTAATATTTTGCAGCATATATTTTTCATACAGGTAGTCAATAGCACCTTAGACCAAAATTTTTAGGTCAAAAATCTTTAAACATTTATTCTCTTTTGTCATGTGTTTCCTAAAAATGACCACACCATGATGTACAATCTAGAAGAAAGGCGTTTAGGATCATACTACTTATCTAGACATAGAATATATAAGTGTTTCTCATTTTCATTTAATTAAAAAATATGGTGAAAGATACATTGATATATCTAGGTGGATGTTTAAAAAATATATATTTTCACAACCCATCTTGATAATTGAAAATGTAATTGTGGTAGAATTTTGAGTAATTTGTAGATCTAAAATTTTATTATCGGTTTAGTTCTTATAGATATTATGGTTATTCGTGTTTTATTGGATTGAAGATTTGTTCAACCCTCTTATTATTTATGTGGAATAATTATTAGAAGGGACAACAAGTATGTAATTGGTCCTCTATTTATATAATTGGGTAAGCTTTTATGAAGTCTCTACAAACTATTTCACATATATAGTTAGTACATTGTTGTGTTCTCTATCTAAAATGTTATTAAACTTCATGACCTCTCTTTTATAATCCAACTACTTCATTGAATACTTAGTATAGACTCATGTATATGATTATTGGTCTATGGTATTTGGACTAAGGTAGAAATTACAACTCAATGATGAATTAAGATAGATTCCTTTATAGAAATTAGGGCTTTGGTTTATAAATAATAGGCTTAGATGATATTGGTTTATTCCAATAGAATCCATTGTGATGAATTGGCTTCATTTGATTTTAATTTGGTATATTAATAATAAGGCACATAGAAAATAGAGAGTCCTAAGGAGGTCTAATCAACCACTTAATTACTATTTATTTGAAAAAGGGCTCCTAGACCTAGTGTGTAGATCACTAAGATCAATCATTTTTCAATTAGCATTTGAAGTCAAATCGACAAGGGTGTGAGATTGGATAACAACCTAAAAGGAGAGCTAATCTACCATGGATTTGGTTTTTAATTGACTTGGAAATTGATTAAGTTTTTTTTGAAAAAGATGGGTAAAAACTTTATTGAAACTCAAAAAAAGGATTACAAGAAAATCTCAGAACAATAGCTCTGAGAGAAAAGCAAAAGAACAATAGAAGAGCAAGAGCACCAGTCAACCAACTCCACAACCATCCATATCCTCGGTCAAGATCCTCCTCAGATCCAAATAATAATCCTGGGGAAGATGTCTCCATTCCTCAACCCTCCAAACATCAACATGATTTGAAGCCCACTTCGCCAAACAATTAGCAGCCCTATTCCACTCACGTGGAATGTGGACAAAGTACACCATATCCATCCTAGAACTAATTTGCAAAATCTGTTGAACAACTAGAGCCAGCTGCCAATTAACATCCTTCACCTTACATTCAATTGTTGGAATAAACGAACAATCTCTAATCCAATTGTTAATCACCAAATCACAAGATATGATACCAATTGGTGAGATACAAGGCTTTGACTACTACAATATGGAAATCTGAAAATTGTATGCAAATCTGTAAATAACTTTTCTTAATCCTTGAAATACCATGAAGAGATTCAACTTCTTTATGATGCTAAAATCAGCCACTCTAACATGCTTGATAAAACCACCTTAGATGAACTTATAACAGCAATAACATCACCATAAGATAGCAGCAACAAAGAGGCACAAATCAGCAACATAAGAATGCAAGATCTCACAACACAAGGTAGCAATGGAACAGAAGAATAAACTCATAACACAGTGTTTACGTGGAGAAACCCTTGCAGGAAAAAAATCCACCAAGAAGAGAGGCCCAAGTTGTATTATCTTCAAAACAAGATTACAATACATCCACTTCCAATCTCCTCTTGAGTCTTCAATCCTGCAGCACCCTGTTACTCTTGTTACTCTCTCTCTCATAAACTTCACTCTCAAGTCTCATATTTATACAAAATGAGTACCCACCAAAGGAATTCGTGGGAGATGGATAAAATCCAATATTTCTATCTTGGGATACACCAAAATTATCTTCTTACATATTCCCTTACACTTGTCATAGGCATCTTCCCAAAATAGGTGCCTAGAACCAAGAATAGGAACTTACAAGACAATAATAGTTGTCATATGTTGTCATAGAATCTCTTACACCTTATGACAGTTGTAAGTTGTCATAGATGCTCTTACAAACTTATGACATGCGTCATAATAGCCCAAAAATACATTTCCCAAAGATAGGCACCAAGATTCTCCACCTCACCTCATTTACTATTTACCAAGATTCCTTGAGCAGTAAAAGTAACTCTGTAATAAACTGTCGGTGAAACTTATTCATCCCTTATGGGTAATTACAAATTAAGAATAATAAATGGAATAAATACAATATTGGGATTTACAAGGTTAATGGCACCTTATCCCAACATTCTCCCACTTGACATTATACATTGTAAATCAACCCATAGGAAATCTCAACAAGGGAATAAACATCCCTTAGCCAACCATGTACCATTGATTCTTCAACATGCTTTTCTACTCCAACAAGATACCTGCAAAAGTAACCATGATAACCACCATCTCAAGCAATAAATCCTCACATCATATTACCCATGATAGGACAAGTAACATGCCATGGTGAAACATATCAACTGTCACTGAAACCTACACCAATCTATACATGAACACAAGCATCAAATTCAAATGATAACAAAAGACTCTGAGTGACTGCCACACTCATACCAAAATTGGAATAGCAACCACAGCAAGTTGCTAGCTCATCCAAAACTATCCATACCGCAAACTAGGGTAAACAAACTATCATAGGTAGAACTTCATGCTATCAACATAACAACCCAAATCTGCAAACAAGTCCCTGTATATCCACCATCCTGCAAAAGAAGACTCCAAGGTAATAACACACATAGACATGCGATAAAAAACCTCTGAAGTAACTCACTGCAGTAAAGTGTAACCAGTCCAAGAGAGGTGCCCCTCTCATACAGAACACATATACCTTCTGGAACTCCCACTGCACAGGTAATGTCAAATCTGAAAACTAGATCACAGCATTAACAAGTCCTCCTATAGCACTTCACATAGAGGATGTGGCTAACTCCTCTATCATAGTGTCAAAGAAGCATACAATGATATGCAAAATACATCTCTCATTACTAATCCAAATAACTCTCCCAAGTCCTCCAACCAATGAAGAAAGAGATCAAGGAGCTACCAAACTGTTGCCAAAAAACAATGAAGTACAAACAACAACTCATAACTCCATTCATGAACCTCAATTCCATAAACATAAGAACCTTCAAGAAGAAGACAATATTCCCATAAAGAGAGAACTTGCAAATCAAACCATGTCCTTATACCACACTAACATGTGCCAAACTGTGTAAAGTAAGATCTCCTTCAACACTCCCAAACTGAAAGGATATCAACATCTAACCATTCAACTTATAATGAAACATGGCAGAACTTAGATGTAAACCTCTCACAGAAAGTAGATCAAACTTAGCTGAACATTCCCACAACATAAGGGAATATGCCCAAAGCCACTAACCATCTCCTGTACCTCTCCTACCAAATCCAAAGTTCAAGATTGCAAGGAGAACAACGGAAATACATAAAATCATGCATCTACTTCTCAACAATCCCTCATAACTCAACTTTCAAGATTAATGCATAAGAGAAGACAAGATACATATAAATAATGCATCTAATAATCAGGTGGGCAACACCTCTTAGATCATTTACCTGCCGAGTAGACCAAGAGTGGGATACAAGATTGTCCTGTGCATACAACACCAAGCAATATAGGCTTTCAATAAAGACAACCTTCTCATTAGGTCTATGATGGACTCACATCCATTTCCAGGTGTAGGCTCCTCGGTCTTTACTGTTGAGAAACTTTTATAACAAGTAACCATTCCAACACATATCTCTTAACATAAGAAATATCCAGCCTAACCCAAGTCTCTCTAGTATCCATGAGCACCCACTAATCAATCCATGCCAACTTCAAATGCAACCTGCAAAATCATGAAGCTCCAAGCAAATGATTAACACTCAAAACCAAAGAGAACTACATCCTCTCCAAAGGAAGAACAATAACACCTTTACCAAAGACTCTAAAGGTCCTCCATGAAACAAGATGTTAAAACCTCTTCAAATCACATGAAGATAACCATATCCTACCAAAGCTCCCACTAAACTGTGATACTGAGCTATACATGGCAACAAGATAAACATCAAACCATCACTGTCAAAAGCTCCCACTGAAACATGTAACCAAGCTATCCATGACATCGTGATAACCATCTCCCAAATGAAGATCATCCATGGCCTCAACATAATCAAAGAATCCATTGTAAATGACACAACTCCCAAAAGGTCAAGAAAACCATAATCTCCAAACCAAGAAGATAGAACACACTATAACTGCACAAAACTCCCACTGAAAGTGATACAGAGTTGTATACATGGTATCATGACAAACATCATTACCAAAACTCCACTAAAAGTGAACAGAGCTTTTCATGCACCATAACTTACTATTATAGATTCTAATGAATAACTATATCAGGTACTCTAAACCATCCTTCTGTCTCACTGCAATAAACATACCAATGTAATCAAGGTGACCAACCAAATACAATCCTCATCAGACAATTTACAAGATCTGCACTCATGCAATATCTCAAAGGAGAAAAACATGGTCAGTGCTCCAATCTCAAATAACTGAAAAATAGATTCAACCCCACATCAGTAACATGCAGAATAAAAGTAACCAAGGAATAACATGTATATTTCCAAGACTCAAACACCAGGATCAACTGTAGACCTGATTTGCCAAAAAAAAATCCACATAAGAGTATCCATAGATCATAAGAACCCATCAAGCAGCCCTGCAAATCTGAAATTGTTTTCATCCAGAATACTCTAAGAGTCTGAATACAATCTTTCCACAGATCTACAAACCACAGATTTTTGTTAACATGTAAAACCTGCAAAACCATCTCTCTGTAAATCTGAAATCACTTAAATATCCAGATATTCACACTATACATGTCATCTGAAAGAATGAAATATCACAGATCTACAAATCCACAACTTTTTATAACAGGAAAACTGTAAAACCTACATATCCCAAATAACATGAATATGAAAAAGGAGGAACCAGGTTGTCCAGGAGTTTCCATATCACTAAAATACCAACTCCACAACCCACATGCAACCAGTGGCAAATCATCCAATGCTTTCATGTAACCAAGGGCTAAACCCATGAATCCAACATAAGCACTCCATATTATAGTCCAAAAAATAAATGTTCTTCCATGTAACTAGGGCACCATAATCAACCACCCAACATGAAAACCCATTCACTTCACATGACCACAAGGTAAAGGAACATAACCACCATGCAAGAGGATACTCACATATTGCCAAACCGGAGCTCCAGATCACTACCACAAGATCAACTCCATGAAGATACATAACCCTGAGCCTCAAAAGCCCACTGTAGATCTCATTGACAATATCCTTCAGAGAGTTAGATACCATGGCTTCCAATCTCACAAATCTGCAAAGCAATGTCAACATACAGAACATCCACTGCAACCCCAAAACCTCCAACATTCTACAATTCCTTCCAACAGATTCACAAGCTTTACAAGCTAAATTCAAAAAAGAAGGAATACCCAGAACCAAATTACCATGAATCCATCACATGCAAGCACATGCAAGCAACATGCAAGTCCATGCAAGTACATGCAACTCACATGCAAACACATGCAAGCTCATGGAAGCAACATGCAAGTACATGCAACTCACATGCAAAAACATGCAAGCACATACAAGCACATGCAAGCCATGAAACAACCTTAAGCTCTGATACCAATTGTTGGAATAAATGAACAATCTCTAATCCAATTGTTAATCACCAAATCTCCAAGATATGATACCAATTGGTGAGATACAAGGCTTTAACTACTACAATATGGAAATCTGAAAATTGTATGCAAATCTGTAAATAACTTTTGTTAATCCTTGAAATACCATGAAGAGATTCAACTTCTTTATGATGCTAAAATCAGCCACTCTAACATGCTTGATAAAACCACCTTAGATGAACTTATAACAGCAATAACATCACCATAAGATAGCAGCAACAAAGAGGCACAAATCAGCAACATAAGAATGCAAGATTTCACAACACAAGGTAGCAATGGAATAGAAGAATAAACTCATAACACAGTGTTTACGTGGAGAAACCCTTGCGGGAAAAAAATCCACCAAGAAGAGAGGCCCAAGTTGTATTATCTTCAAAACAAGATTACAATACATCCACTTCCAATCTCCTCTTGAGTCTTCAATCCTGCAGCACCCTATTACTCTTGTTACTCTCTCTCTCATAAACTTCACTCTCAAGTCTCATATTTATACAAAATGAGTACCCACCAAAGGAATTCGTGGGAGATGGAAAAAATCCAATATTTCTATCTTGGGATACACCAAAATTATCTTCTTACATATTCCCTTACACTTGTCATAGGCATCTTCCCAATATAGGCGCCTAGAACCAAGAATAGGAACTTACAAGACAATAATAGTTGTCATATGTTGTCATAGAATCTCTTACACCTTATGACAGTTGTAAGTTGTCATAGATGCTCTTACAAACTTATGACATGCGTCATAATAGCCCAAAAATACATTTCCCTAAGATAGGCACCAAGATTCTCCACCTCACCTCATTTACTATTTACCAAGATTCCTTGAGCAGTAAAAGTAACTCTGTAATAAACTGTCGGTGAAACTTATTCATCCCTTATGGGTAATTACAAATTAAGAATAATAAATGGAATAAATACAATATTGGGATTTACAAGGTTAATGGCACCTTATCCCAACATCAATCAACAAATTCACAATAACCTGAGAGTCAGATTCACAAATAACCTTATGCCAACCTAGAGCATAAGCACACTCTAGAGCATAGACAATCGCCAATCCCTCCATAAAATTATTAGCCTGCCAACCTTTATAAATAGAAAAGAAGAACACAACTTCACCTAAACAGTCTCTACCCACGCCGCCAATCCCAGCAGGTCCAGGATTACCACGGGAAGAGCCATTTGTGTTAATCTTCAAGATATCCTCAGGAGGAGGCATCCATCTACCCATCCTTTGAACTTTCTTTTTTGCACTTCTACCCCTTCTGACACAAGCAGAGGTAGGAGACAAACCTTGAAAACCCATTCTGTCAATAATTTCAGCATCCCCTCTATCAAGTGGGAACATCACCTCACATTTAGCTTCCACAGTCTCCTGGATCATTCCCAAAATTCTATACCAAACTTGTTGGATACCTAACCTTTCCCCTCGAAAAATCCTACGATTTCGCTCTAGCCAAATCTGCCAGAGAATAAAGGTAGGTCCAATGCACCAAACAATCTGAAGAAAAGGAGTCAAAGTAGGGGGCTTACCCAGACTTCTCCAGAATTCCACCAAGGATGAAGCATGAACACAAGGGTGTTTCCAAACACCCCACCAAAGGTGCCAGAGCTGCAAGGAGAAAGAACATCTGAAGAACAAATGTGAAGAGTCCTCCTCAGCAGCACCACACAAAACACATAAGGAAGGTCCATGAAATCCACGCTTCTGAATATTGTCCCAAGTCAAACACCTATTCCAGGCCAAAGTCCACACAAAGCAATTACATTTTGGCCAAGAGAACTTATTCCACACATACTTCCACCAATGGACCTCTTCTCCATTCAATCTATGAGCCATCAATTCCTGATATCCACTAGCCATAGAAAAAATGCCTTTAGGATTTGGGCGCCAAGCAAGAACATCCTTGTCCTTGAGGGAACTACAGTGTCTAACTGATAAAATAGTATGAAGCTCAACACAATCTTCCTCCAAACCTACCATCGGCCACTCACGCGGGGACTTCCAGCTAGCAACCTCCAGCTGACCACAAGGGTGAAAAGATTTAAAATCACTCACCCTTGACCAACCAGCCTCCAAGAAGCGTTGATAGAGAGCCAATAAATTAGGAAACTGAGAGATAATGGGAGGAAAACCATCCCAAGAGTCAGACCAAAAGAGAGCATTTGTTCCCTTCTTACATATCCAAAATAATCCCTCCTTAATCAAAGTAGCCCCTTTCTTGAGAGTCCCCCAAATCACTGATCCACTTCCCACCAGAGGATAACGGGGAACCTCATCCTTTGGGATCCTAGGAAGATACTTAAGAAGTAGAATTTTAGCCCATAGCTGATCTTGCTCCACACACCATCTCCAATAAAGTTTTGCAGCCAAAGCCATCCCAGATAAAGATGAATGCCTCAAACCCAGACCACCCAACTGTTTAGGGGAGCACACAATATCCCATCTGACCAGGCTCCATTTAGAAGAAGACAAGTTTCTAGCCCATAAAAACTGCCTTGCCAAGGAATCCAATTCCTTAACAAAGCCCATCGGAGCCACCTGAAGCATACATCTATACAAGGGAAGAGCCTGAACCACATATTTAAGCAACTGAACACGCCCAGCAAAGGAAAGCCATCTATGAGTCCAATGATTAACCTTCACTCAAAATTTGTCTAGAATATGCTGCCAAGAATCTCTAGGGAGCTTACCAGAAGAGATTGGAATACCCAGATAATTCAAAGGAAGAGAGCCTATCTGAAACCTCATAATAAGAGAAATTCTCTATTGAATAGGTCCAGGTGTATTAAAAAAGAAGATGGGGGACTTATCTTCATTAATTAATTGACCAGAAGTAGTGAGATAAACATCCAAAGCCTTACGTAGATTAGTAGCCTCCCTGATAGTAGCCATACCCATCAGGGCAGTATCATCCACAAATTGTAGGTGTGACTGAGGAGGCAACTCATTGCCCCACCTCCACCCCTGGATAACCCCCGACTCAATATTACTTTTCAACAATCTCCCCAACCCTTCAGCAAAAAGAAGAAAGAGATAAGGGGAAAGAGGGTCTCCTTGCCGAAGACCACGAGAAGCTCCAAAAAGCTCAGTGTGCTCCCCATTGATTAAAATAGAGAAGGAGGTAGAAGTTACACAACTCATAACCCACTGAATCCAGTCCTCAGCAAATCCAAAGGCCCCAAGAATATTTCAAAGAAAGGACCACCGAACTCTATCATAAGCCTTAGCCATATCAAGCTTGATAAACATTGCCTTAGCTTTTGACGTAGCCATAGAGTGGATAGTCTCTGTAGCAATAACAACTCCATCAGAATTTTTCGGTCAGCCACAAAGCCACCTTGCTCCTCAGAGATAAGACATTTAAGCCATTTCTTCAACCTTTCAGCAATCACCTTAGAGATAATCTTGTAAATCACATTACAAAGGGCAATGGGATGAAATTGGCTTAACCGATCTGCCCCATCACGTTTGGGATGAGGGCAAGAAAAGTGGAGTTCAGTGCCCGAAGCATTTCTTTATTCCTCTGAGATTCCTGGACCACCTCTAATAAATCAACCTTAATAATATCCCAAAATTCTTGAAAGAATTCAATTGGAAACCCGTCAGGACCTGGAGCTTTCCCTTTCTTCATATGGAAAACAATCTCCTCCAACTCCTCCAGAGAAACATAACACATAAGATTATCATTCATTTCTCTAGTAACAAGTTGGGGGATGCAAGAAAGAACCTGAGCTTCCTCAACAGAACCCTCTTGAGTGTCCTCCCTAAAAAGAGAAGTAAAATACTGCATTGCCTCTCTAGATATCTCCTATAAGGAGGAAATCTGTTCTCCCCTATCATTCACAAGCATAGGAATAGAATTACCATGCCTCCTCGCCTTCACCGAATTGAAGAAGAAGGCTGTGTTTTTATCCCCCTCTTGAAGCCACTCCACATGAGCTTTCTGTTTCCAGTAAATTTCTTCACGCATTTCACATTCTTCCAGGATTTTTAAGGCCATAGCCTCTTCCTGAAGCAAGGCTTCTGACAAACCATTCTCCCTAATTTCCCTGGTTATATTATCTAACTTAGATTGAGCAAGAGCTTTGTCATGAAAAATGTTCCCAAAACAATGGCGATTCCAATACTTAAGCTGATATTTAACATATTGCAATAGCTTGGAAAAAGTATACATAGCTATGCCATAGGCAGGTCTACCAATCCTCCACCAGTGAGCAACATAGTCCTGTAAAGAGGGATCACGCAACCACATAAGTTGGAACTTGAAAGAAGGAGATCGGGCCACCCGAGCAGAGGACACCACTAACTTAATAGGCCAGTGATCTGAACCCCGCCAATCCAGAATCTCTGAACAAGTAGACCAACCACCACCAACCCAAAAACAAGAAACCAGAAAGTGATCAAGTCTTTCTGCAATGCACTTCTCCCCAATTCTCTGGTTGTTCCAGGTAAACTGTCCATTTCTAGGCTTGATATCCACCAAGTTCAAAGTCGATATGTTATCATGAAGCAAAAAAGTAGAAGGTTCCAATCTTGCTATACCACCATGTTTCTCAGCCAACTCAATAATGGCGTTGAAATCTCCTGCCATAATCCAAGGGTGATAAGGCACCATACTTCGGATAAACCTTAAATGGGACCATAAATATTGCTTACCCAGAAAGTCAGTAGGAGCATAAATGTTGGAGAGGAGAATAGTTTCCCCAGTCTCAATGCTTGTAGCGATCAAAGACATAGAGGATTTAGAAGACATCCACCAGAGAGGGTGAATCCTCAAAGGATTCTAGAGGCAGGCCACACCCCCAGCAGTACCATGAGCACCAATACACTGGCAATCACCTCTACTCCACAACTTAGATGAAAGACTAGTCATGCTTTCAACAGATAACTTCGTCTCCTGTAAAAAAAGAAAATCAGGAGAATGAATTCGCACCAAGTCACGAACAACTTTTTGTCTAGGGCCACTGTTCAAGCCCCGTACATTCCAAGAGAGAATGATCATTTTGGAGGATTAGAAAAGTGGGAGTCAAGAGTTTTGACAGAACCTGACTCCACTAAAGTCTCCCCCATCAGCTTGATTTTCTCAAAATCTTTCTTTCTTCCAGTCTTGGAAGGCTTCTCAATAGTCCCTTTCTTCAAGTCTTTCTGAAGAATACCCAATGCAGGAGAAGCCTTGCTTCCTTTTGCTACATCAGGAACAATTTTCAAAGGAGGACTAGTTGTTTCTCCCACCATCAATGGCGCAATAACCATAGACTCAGGTTCCCTAGATGTCCCCAAACTCTGAACTGAGTCCGTTTGCAAGGCCCCCTCTATCTGTGGCATCTGAATGTCCTCTGTGGCAATGTCTTCCTGAACCTCCTCCATAACCCTCTGGTCCATTCCAAACATACCAGGGTTCACCTCCTGCAGACTGAGATCATCCAAAACCTCAAACCAATTAAAGGTATCTCCCTCTGTCTTTCCTTAAATGTTCTCTTCTGACCTCGATTCTTATTGTGAGCTTTAGTTGGAATAAAACCCTCAGCATCTGCAACCTCACTAGACATAGGCGCTTTTCCTTTGTCACCCCTCAGAGGGTTACGAGGGGGTTGAGATGACTGAGTCTCAGATGGCTTAGATCTTGGGCATCTTCTCTGAAGATGGCCATATTCATGGCAAAGACGACAATGGAATGGCAGTGTTTCATAGTCTAATTGTTGAACCCAAGAATATGAACCCGCCCGAATTTCTAAGGAATCAGGAAGAGGGTTACTTAAATCTAATTCAACACAAATGCGAGCAAAAGTCATTACCTTTCTTTCCCTCGTTTGTTGAGAGGCACCCACAGGTTTACCCAATAGCGCAGCCACATTGTGCAGGATATCATTATGCCAACACTCAACAGGAAATCTGGGGAGATGCACCCAAACAGGAACACGATTTGGTAGTTCCTCTGAAGGATTGAAGCCGCATGCCAAGGTTTCATAAAAAGACCAACCTGATTGTGGAAGTAAGGTCCACCCTCAAAAACTTTGTTTGATCTGCCATGCAATTGAAAACCACCATGAAGTAGTTGTTAGCCAACAACATAATGTCCATTTCCCCCTCAGGAGACCAAGTCCGCTGCGACCATGACTCCAAAAATTGAAGTGAAACCCTCATTCCCATGAATTTGCAAAGCAAGGCATGCTTCAAAAAATATTCAATGTCCTCAGCAATGGATTCTGGCTGAATCACCAAAACGGGTCTCTCCTTAGAGCGTTCCAGGAAACCGTTCACCTTCAGAATTCGAGATCCTCCTGTAGGCACAAAACCTCCATCTCCAACATCATTGGAAAATAAACTATTATCAAACATTCTTGTCTTTTGGTTTGGGGAAGAAACCCCAATAGCAGCACGAAAGTTCAAAGGGGATTTTTCCCCAGAAGTCTCGCCTGGAGCCATAACCATAGGCGAAAGCACACTCTATGAAAACCAAAGAAGAAGAAAACCAACAAAAGAAAAGTTGAAACTGCAAACACTGCGAGACAAAAAGCCAGCCCCAACCCCGTCCGACAGCCACAAACCACAACCCAAACACCTGACAAAGCCCAACCCCACACCCAACTCAAAAGCAAGAAGCAAATAAGCCCAAGATCAGGCGCATGCAAGAATGAAAGGCCCCTCATGCAGGCCATAGCCTGCTCAGACCAATACTCTCCATCGCCCCCCACCCGAGATCCTAATATTTTATGATTGCTTCGAAATTGATTAAGTTTAATGTGAATTTATTTATTTAATTTAATTTGTAACTTAATTTGAAAAGGTATTTTATGACACAACTTAAAATGGAAATCAATACAATGACTTCAAATTTAAGGCTTGGATACAAAGAGGAACCTATGCTATGAATTTCAAATTGATTTGACTAGTCAAGGGCATGGGGTGCCCTGGACTATATTTCTCTCTATTCTGATCTATAAATTCTAAGATGTGGGTTACAATCTACTCTATGTTTTCCCAAACCATCTTCTACTGAAACTCCCAAATCTGACATGTACACATGAAAAGAGGGGGAAATATTGTGCTATAAAGGATATTTCCTAATTCAAACCTTATTTTTGTATCTATACCTCCATGTACAGTAAATGATGATGAAGAGGGAATACCATAGGTTGGACAGAGGCCAAAACAATGATAATTGACTAAAATGATAAATGATAAATGAGATTGTTACCTTGATGTGATATCCTTCATGAAGTGCTGCCACACACAAGTTGACAAAAAATGTTGATTGATGGATGTTGTGATTTCTTGATAGACCTACAAAAATTTTGTTCCCAAAGCATAATAGCTTGCTATATATAGCATGTAGATGATAACTTAGCACTTCTCTATATTTTTATCATAATATTTTCTTACTCATAATTGACTCCTTAATGTTTAAAATGAGAGAGAAAACATGTTTGGATGTGCATTTTAGTTAACTTTTCTTAGGTAGGGGTAAACCTGAGATCATTTTTAAATGACAAAAGGCCACCAATCAACATTTAAAATATTTAAAAGAAATCATTTTTGTCTAGGGCATCTAGGACTCATGATCAACGCCTTTTGACATAATTTTATTGATCTGACCTTGAAATGAGTAAATCAATGTTATAATTAATATTGTAGCCAAAATAGGGTCTCAAGGAAGTTTGAAATTATCAAGATTGATAGTTTACACATGCTACAATTACCTTTATAGAAGAAGTAGGATAGCCCTACTTCCTATACAACAAACTTAAAATTATGTAGCTTTTCCTAATCCTTTCTTAATTAATTCTAATTTTTTGAAGCACTATTACTATTAAATTCTTTATGCTTTCCTTTTTTTAATGAATAAGTCCTACTTAACTTTTCAGGTATGTTCATAGAATTGGGGGACCAAAAAGGGCTCAAAACTAGTCACTTTTTAATGAATCAATGAACCTTTATTTTGGATGAGATATTAAAGATAGATATGCTTAAAAATTAAATATGTGACAATAACATGATTCATAATTGAAACATAGATTTTTGGAACCCTATTGGACACTTACCCTTCTAGGATCTTTCACCTAAAAGGGAAGGAATAGGGTTAAAAATGCTTATGTTTACATTCAAAGATTAGTGTGGTGTGGATGGGAAAAGGATGCAATGTACTTAGATGTAATTTTTAAATGCAAGAAACTAATAGGATTGATTTTCTAGTGAATGGAAACTAAGGTAAAATAACTTGTTTGAAAACACATTGTGTAATGCCACAATGAACTAGAAATTAATGCAAAGCTAAATAGAAATGAATGAAACTTGAAGTGTGCACTAGGAAGCTTGAAGGAGACTGGAAATTGCTTATGAAATGCTTTTGATGATTTTTTTTAGGCCTAGAGGTACTCATTCGCCATTATGGGTGAATCAGTCCCAGTTTTGGTAAACTAGGCAAGAATTTGTTTCTATAAAAAGGGTGTCAGAAAATGCAAAAAACATAAAACTGACCTAGAAGTGGGACTTGAAACATAGATCTTCGGGACCCTGACAATATCTCTTGCACTTAAAGGGTTTTTCACATTAAAGGAGAGAGATAGGGCCAAAAATGCTTATGATTCACTCAAATCAGGATGTATGCAATGCTGTTTAATGAAAATGAAGTTAACTAAATGCAATTGGCTAATCTAAATGATTGAAAATGAATGCAAAAGTAAAATTATAACTATGCTTGAAAACACATTAAGATATGCAAACAATGAAGAAAATAAAGAAAATATGTAGAATAGGAAGAGATGGGTCAAATCAGAGGGCACCTAGGCAAAGTATGATAATTATGAAATGTCTTGAATGTTGTCTAAAATTATTGATTTTTCATAGTGGGACTCATTCGCCTAGGGTGGTGAATCAGTCCTCCTCCTAGTGAAAAAATATCGGAAGCTAGTTTCTGATTTTCAAGATCCAGAATCTAACAAAATTCATATTTTTTATTCCCAGCAGGACTGTTTATCCGGCTTGGTTAGGTGGCGTAGACCAACCTCTCCCAAATTTCTAAAAATCTGAGACACTCTTGCAACACCAGACCAGAAACAAGTCCGCTTTGTTAGGTTAATCAAGCTTCTGGCCTAAAACCCCTTTGATGATAAATCGAAGTAATGCCAATAACTACTCAAAGTTCTTGAATAGTGCTTGAATGCTTGGAGTGTGATGTGGAGATTGAATGCTTGAATGAATGACATTGAAATTAGGTGTGAAATCAATTTATTTATACAATTCTTGTGCCTTTAGTATCCATTTGAAATTTACATCACAACACAACATCAAGTAATTTTGAATAAAAAATACTGGGGTAAAGGAAATTTAAAATATTTTGAATTTTGGGGCCATAATCACATTCACCAATTATGGTGGAATGGCCCACCTAAGACCTAAAAATATGTGCATAAGAAAGAAAAATGGGTTGGAAAACTGATGATGAAAGAATATAATGAAACATGCAATAATGGAATGGATTACCTTACCATGATGATTGATCTTGAAAGTCTACAAAAAAAACATGTAGAATCTACCCTTGGATGTCTTAGAAAGCTAAATTAATGACTTGCAATGTGAAATCCCTAACTTGATTGATTTGAAATAGAAGAATGATGGATGAATAATGAGAGATGGAGGAGATGGATGATGGATTGTAAAATGAGGAGAAGAAAAACTTATTTATACATTCTTGTGCCTTAGTAACCTATTCATACCTCATCACAGGCTGGCATCAAGTGTTTTTGAATAAAAACCCAAAAGGAAAATTTAAAATTTTTGAATTTGGAGCCAAGGGGGACTCATTCGCTACCCATGGTGAATGGGTTCCACCTAGGACTTGAAAATGTGTGTTGGGAATTATGTTGTATTTAATGTTGTTTGTCAGGATAACATTCACAAATACACTTAATTAAGACATATGAGTTCTTAAAGGGGGAAAATAAATCATAAGAAAGGGATAAATAGTGAGGTTATGCCTACAAAAGAGTGAAATCTTGTTACAAGACTCTTCAAAGCAACACTTCCAAAATAGGACTTGTTTATATTGAAATGCATTTTAGGTGAAATCTAATTAATGGAGAATAGAGAGTGTAGAAATGTCTCTTGAAACCCCTTCTACAAATACCTCGCCAAGACATCATGCTATCAATTTGAGTGACCTTAAATATTTATGTCTGGCCGGGCTAAAAACATAAACTCAGAGAAAATAGTTCAAATAGTGATGAAACAAGACCTAAAGGCCGCTTTAGAAAAGTTTGCCATTTTCCTGCCATCAGCCCTAATTTTAGTGAGAGGGATGAATCGTCACAAACTCACCAATGTTTTAGCCATCGAGAGGAGGGTCGCTGTACTACGCGTAGCGGGGATGGAACTGTCGATCAAGAGGGATGATCAGGTCCCAAGGATGCAAGATCCATGGAAACTTATCGCAAGAACAAGGGAATAGACAAGTGCTGAAAAGAATCAGCATGAAGCTTCATCATCACCAACTAGTTGTGGATTAGGATCTAGGCTGATAGTTTCAGAAAAGAGAAATGTACCTACCCTGGCTAGAAAAACTATGGTTGTTCAGGAGGGCAGGGTGGGAAAAGCCCAAGTCAGTAACTCCCAGCAATTTTGGGGGCCAGCTTAACTTTTGGCTATCCACTGGGTGAGAAAGCACAAAAAGGTAAGATACATATACTAGTTGGTATGCACTCACAAAACACAAAGGTGGCTATAGGGAAAATTCATGCCGCTAGGTGGGCTTCCTGCTTAACCATATTAAAGTTATACCTACTGATAACCTTAATAAGGTGCCACAAAGGAAAAATGATTTTCAAGCTCCATGAGGCAAGAGAAAAACTTTATATCCTTGACACTCATAGACATTGTTAATGCAAAATAGTGTAAGGATTGTTCAAAGGGATTTTTTCTTGTTCGTGAAAGGTCTTATCTTATGTAAGATCATGCCCAATGTCTCCAAGAGAATATAAGCATAAGGTCTCATCTTGGGGAACATTGTACCTAATGCTTCCAAGAGAGGGAATCACAAGAAAAAGAAAATCACACAATGAAATATGAGTGGTGATATATTGCCCCACTTTAAAGTAGTTGCGAGCACCCATACTCGGAGCGATTTCTTTAATGTAGAAGAGAGAAGAAGTCATGATAGCTTACTTGAAAATCCCTATGTCAAGTCATATGTTTCTGATAAGCTACAACATGAAAGAGGGAAGTATGTCACATGTGAGCCAACTAAAGGCATGTTGTCCATATCCCAAGCTTGCTCTTATGTATTCATAAAAAATTAATGACTAGCCAAAGAAGGCAACAACAAGGGACATATGAAGACAAGGCTATCTAACCCCTTGCCCCCACTTAGTGCCAGAAAAAGGTGAGTTGAAACAATTGAAGAGATGCATGCTAGAATGAAAATGAATAGAAATTAGAGGAATTAGATGCCCCCACATAGGGAAGCATACCAAACTCTTGAAAGTGTTGAATTTTATGACTTAAGATAGTACATTCACTAGAGGAGTGACCATGAACTCTATGATATGCACAAATGGAAGTCTTGGAATAAAATTTCTTTTGAGTTATAGGAGGGAGGGTGATCAAGTTATCTTGGAGAAGTCTTGACAAGATAACCTCTTGATCAAGGGTAGAAGGTTCTATTATGGTGGGTGTGAAAGATATATCTTGCATAATAGTAGATGTCATACTTGCACAAGACTCTCTAAATTGGAGATTTTTTTCTCTCCATTATAGGAGGATACAAGATCTAATGAATTTAAATCATGAGCATTTTGTGAGATGACAGTTGGAATTTTTTGGGAAGGATGAGTTAGGGGTATGATGAAATGAAGATGAGTAAAGGATGATAGGATTGTTAAGATTTCCTACGAGATATGTATGTGGTCCATTGATCAAATGGGATCGAATGAGAACTTGTGCATTCATATCCTCAGTAGTCTTATTTTGTTGTATCTCTAAGTGAGGGCAATCAAGAACCACTTGTTTTCCAAAGTCTAATGCCATGATATTCTCCCTAGGAGGAGAGTTTGTAGGAGAACAACAAGCCACATGTACCTGAAAATTATGGCTTGGTTCTTATTGGCCTATGGATTTGGGAGATTATTTTTACTTGCTAGTGTTGTCATTGATTGCAACTAGAGTTAGTAGTATGGTCTACAATTTGGAAGTAGTTCCTACTGACAAGAAAAGTAGAAGATTGTAATCTACTGGCAGAAAGCATGCAGAACAGAGTATCTGGTTAATAAGTTAGTCTAAATACTTCACTAGATTATTATTTTGTTGTGTGGATCCCCAAGGAAGCTTTTCAAGCATGTATATTACCTTATTGGTAAGTTCTACGCTATTACAGAAATCAGTGTACAAGTTAGGAGATTTGGTAGAATGATTTATTACTTATTTTCTCATTACAGCGGACCTATTATGTATGGCATGTACTAGATGTATGAGGAATATGTGTTTAACTATTTCTTATGTTGGGAATTTTTATTTGGGTCCCTACTATAGTCTATCAAACTTGTGTGGGTACGCATTAATTCTAATTGATTATTTGAGTTGACATGTGGAAGATTTTTTTTTTTCAGAGCTGACATTTAGCAATAAAATCTTGTTAGTAGATATATATGTGAGATCGGAAAATCATTTTTTTGTGTGTGTATATGTGTTTGATGTGTGGATCAAGGTTTGTGAGTGAAAAAGTGCAGAGCAACAGTATGAGCTAATAACAGAAGATCTGTTGAAGTGAATTATGTTTGTGCAACATAAGGGTTTTCAAGAAAGAAAGCAGAGTAGAAGTGTGAATTAGACAAGAGGTCCAAAATCTGTTACATACGCCTCATTGGAACTGAATCCAGGCATTTGTAGATGATGTTTTCTCAGTTTAACATTTTGTTGTAATCTCAAATATTTTGTAAGGAAGTAAGCCTTCCCTATTTTGAGCAGTGAGCTCTAGCTAGTGTGCCTGAATGCAAGTGCATTCCCTTTTTATCATACTTTTAACAGAGTATACTTTGTGGATTAATCTCCATCCTAGTTTTTCCCCTAATAGGGTTTCCATGTAAAAATTATGGTGTTATGGTGTTCACATTGTCTTTTTAATGAGTTTTCATGTTTTCTTCTTTTTATATTCTATTGAAGGATATGTATTGTTGTTGATAGTTTAAGATCTTATTTGAAATTCAAATATTGTGGAACACTAATTCATCCCCCCTCTCAGTGTTCCTAGTGCCCAACAATTGGTATCAGAGCTGGTTCCTCTTTCTCTCTCAAGTTTAATATCTTTAGGTGGACCTAGGGATTACAATAGATATATAGGTGGTCTCCAACAATAGCTTATGGTGGCACTTGCCTTATCCTTTGGATCACTCTGGAAGCAAAGGTCAGTGAACCAAAAAGAAATATTGTATACTTTAAAAAATCATCTCAATCAATGGAAAGGATAAAACAAATGGAAATAAGGAAAAAGAGGAAAGAACTATGTCTAATTGAAGTAAAATAAAGCAAAGGTCCAAAAGATGTTCATCTATATAACACCCTAAAATAAATAATGAGTGTGAAAAGTTTACATGGAAAAAATGCTACCCCAAAGACTGAAATAGAATCCATGGCGAAGGCTTAACCAAAGAGATTGAAAAAGAAAGAAGAATGAGGAGAAACTGGCCTAGTCCTTGAAAGAAAAATCTAAAGAATGCAACAAAATTAATAGTGGATTCATTCAACTAGAGATTGAATTGCAACAATCCAGAAATAATGAACAAGAGCTTGAGAGACAGGTAGTTATTCTCAGAGATGAGCTTGCTACTAGAAATGAGTTTAAGGATAAGTTAAGGGTTAGTTCTGCTAGGATTGATGAGAAGGGTGAGAGCGAGGTTAAGGGTTAGTTCTTCTGTCTATACCATCCAAACTAAAGGTCAAAACGATGCAAATGATAAGCGAGGTCTTGAATATGTGAAGGGTGAGAGCTCTGAATCTAAATAGAAAGAACTTGAAAAGAAGAACAAAGGAAAAAGATATTTGGTAAGGCAACCCAATGCTCAGAAATTTAATGGATATTGTTTTGTTTGTAATAAATTTGGACATATGGCTTCTTAGTGTAAAAGTAAGATAAACTTTGGCACTCCATTTTGTAGTCAATTTTTTAAATGCAAGAAGTTTGGTCATAAGTCATCAGAATGCAAAAGTATGTCTGTCAATATAAGGATCATTAAATGCTACTCATGTGGAAGATTTGGACATGTTGCTAATCAATGTAGATCATGAGGAAAATAGTGGAATGGATGGTATAGACAAAAGAATCTGGTATGCTACAATTGTAAGAAATTTGGTCACATTGCAAGATTCTGCAAGAACAAAAACATGGATAAGAGAGTTCTAGTTTATCAAGGAAGAAATTCACAGAAAGGTGATAAGGGAAAAGGAAAATAATCTGTGGAAGAGATAATAAATCAAATGAAGAAAAAATTGGTAAAGAAGAGTGGATTTGATGAAGGTAATAAGACTTTACTAGAAGATCCCTCCAGTAAATCATCCGACAATTGATTCTAGGACATTGGCCTAGGGGGAGTCTTCATTAAAATATTTTTCCCCCTATGTGTAATCGGTATGGGATCTTAGGAAGTTGTTAGCTAGTGTGTTATTCATCCTCAAATGTATTGGCGATCAATTCTTAAAGGAATACAGATGGATTTTTCTCTTGCTATTTGAAAACAGAGTAACCATAACTTCTAGGGCAAAGCATTTAATGTGACAAGGAAGTTTAGGTGTGCACAATTATAAAAGGGAATTTGGAACCCTCATTTATCACCATGCACTGAAGAAGAATAGTTGGAGAACCTTTCAACAAAGTTTTGAAGGAGAAAAAGTCAATTTAGCAGTGAATTCTCCAGGTATTTATGTCGTTTATCAAATTCATAGTTATTTCATGATCGGTAGAACCCTGTTTGGTACAGAAAATGAAGCAAATCAAAGGAACAATATTCTAGATGAATACAGTAGTCGAAATCTTAGGAATGAAATTTTTTTTTGTCTTTCGTTGAATTGAAGGATCTTGGAGAATCAAAACATAAGAACTTGGACATCTGGAATGAATTTTCTCATTTCATCAATGCGGAGGTAGTTTGGTTTATCTTGAACAAACTAAATGCTGATATCCTTACTCTAGATAAACCCGATCAAATTTCTAAGGATGCAATCAGAAATCTAACATGATTGTGAAATTTTGGTGTTGTTCCAAAAAAGAAGTCGATTCAGAATATCAAATTTGAAGCCCTAACCAAAGTAACTGGAGATTAGGGGGCTCTGATAATCTCAACAATCAAAGATCCTTTAATGAGGTATATTGCA
>VDFB02102270.1:0-17463 GCA_007258455.2 Sequoia sempervirens | reverse complement strand
TAAGAAGTTGTAGAAGGAAGTGAATCTGAGAGAGATCAACATAAGCATGAAAGCTTAAGCATTCAAGGAGCCTTGGAATAATTGTAGAAGGTTATTCCCAATGCAAACTTTGACTCATCTATTTCAGTTGTAGAAAATCTCAGAAACATGATTGATTCTTGGAATGTCTATATCTTTCAACTAGAAGTGCATGGTGGAATTAGGTTTGTTGAAGAAAATTTAGAAGATATCAAAAGGAAATGTAAAAATGCACATCACTGAGTAATGAAGGAATTGGAGAGTGTACAATTTTGTGAGGAAGAGGCTCAGGAACTGCTTTCCTTTTGCCTAAATTGGTCTGGCAGTGCAGTGAACATAAGATATGAGATAAGGAATAGTGGAACCAGGATAAGCACTCAAGCAAATACATACATATTGGCAGAAGATAGGGATAATCAGAGGTGGTCCTACATTGTCCAGCTTAAAGATAAATTATTTTCTCTATATGACCAAAGAACATAAGTGATGAAGAAGTTTGTGGCACTTAGAGACATGGTTAAACTCAAGAACATTCTAGTATCTAGTGCTCTCGACAATATTGGTAGATTATCAAAGATTAATCTTAGTCCCAATACTTTAGTAGATGGTATAGAGTCCTTGACTAAGATTGAACTAATACACAAGTCTCTTGTAAGTGCAAAAGGTACATGGGAAAGGGCACCTTGGAGAGTCTCAAAGGTTCCTCTTCTTCAAGTTAATCCAACTATTTTTTGTTAACATCATTTTTGGTTTAGTCTTAATGTATCAATACAAATACTAGATCCCATCATTTTCCATTGATGTCAAAGGGGGAGAGATAGAGATAGGTAGAGGAATTTTTTTTTTGAGAAGAATGGTCTTGATAGGGTAGTGTTCAATTGCCTTATATTGAAAAAAAATTTAGCATGCATGTTGCCATCAATTCCAAGGGGGATATTGTTGGAATTACGGAGTCATGCAACATGAGCATGAAGTACAGATGATTTGTGTTGGTTGTTCCTATGTTGTAATTGATGTCAACATGGTGACAACTATATGGAAAGCTTACTTAGTTTACCAAAAGTTGTTCTCTATCGGTAGTGATCTTTTGTGATGAACTAGTGCATTGGTTTTTGAATCCATAATTCACTATAAGAAAAGATATGACTCTAATCTCTTAACCATGTTATTATGCCTCACTTAGAAAGCTATATCTTGGATCTTGAGAAGTTTTGGGTTGGAGCAGAAAGTTATCACTGATAGAGTTTAGCCCTGTATTTTATTGATGTTCTCTGCTCAGCATATCAATGTGGGAAACTCCACATTTTCTTAAGGAGAAAATTCTAATGCTACGGTTCTAATGGTAGTATTTATGATGGTAGTATGTTGAAAAATTAATGTTATCTCAAATCCAAAAGTTATTTTCTTTGAGGATTTTATGTTGGTTTAGATTTTTTTGTGAATTAAGTTCTAGTCCTAGCTTACCTAACGTATGCAATATACTAAGGATACTAGTTATACTTTATCGATGTTAGCTAACTTCATATAATGCACTACATGGAAAAAAATGTTTTAAATTATATAAGTACTAACAAGAGTGTTTCGATTATTTTTCTCTCCTCTAATTAGGATGACCTAATTAATGAATGGAATATACTTGTATATATATAAGATTATTTGGAGGAATAAGGTGTGTGTGGAAGAGAGGAGTTGTGTAGTGGAGTGTGAAGAGGATTAAGGGGTATGTGAAGATCTAAGCCTAAATGCATTATCAGTTCAGGATCATAACAAAGTTGTTGAGTGACTGTTGTGAGTGGAAGTTCTTATTTAAAGCTTCATTGGAATTGAACCTTGCACATTGAAGGTGTATTCTATTAGTTCACACTCTTAGCAGTGAGCCACAATATTTGTATCTTGGTGGTTAGCCATCTTTTGTATTCGAGCTATGATCCTTTCAAGGCCAGTGAGTCCTAACAGTGAGCCCTGTAATATCTTGTATCTAGATATAATATATTGTGAGTTAACCCTCACTGTGGTTTTTCCCTCTTTGGGTTTTCCACTTAAAAATCCTAGTGTTCATGTGTGTTGTTGCATTAAATTTTTTCTATGTTCTCTCTTGTTGATCTAGTCAGATTTGTGGTAATGTTTAGATGGATTTTATTCGAATGGTTTTATGGAATACTGATTCACCCCACCCTCTCAATATTTTGCATGTTCAACAATCTACACCAATCTAACAATTTAGGGTCACTTTGAATAATCGCCGCATTGTCCTCATCTCCTAAAGTGCACACAATATACTTAGAGGGAGGTGAATCATTATATCAAATCTATTTAACTCTTTAATTAACATGAATTACTATTAGCTACTTCTCAACAATAGCTAATATCAATCAAGTAATATAGAAGCACACATCCACACAATAAACACCAGATATATGTGGAAACCCAATATGGGAAAACCACGATGAGAAGAGATACTTGGATCTACTTTCCAAGTCCAATCTCATAGAAATAATGAATAAGTTACCATCATGAACTAGGCACCAACCTAGTAGAGACACCAAACCCCTATTTTATTTGTGGGTGCCAACCTACTAGAGAGACCAATCACCAATACACAGATATAAGTACCAAGTCTAAGAAATTAGTACTACCAGATTACAAAGATAAAGCTTATGAAATTTCAATGCTAATTACACAACTTACAATTTATCTAAAATTACTTTAGAAATTCACTCACAACTTATGATTGAGATATAAATTCCATTACATCACTTGGATTTACACTGGCTCGCACAAGTTCACTAACACACACAACTAAAACTATGATGATTAGTCATTATATACACATCCCATTACATTGAAAATAATTCATGTATGCCAAGAGTCCATTAACACCATCCATAAGTAGCCAAGTCAACTAAGCTAGTCCTAAATATAGATTTGCATGAAACATGTAGTGAGTTGGTCCTAAATAAAATTTATTGCTACCAAAAAACACATGATTCTATGTGCTTCCTTTGAGAACCTTAACCTAGACTTATTTATCCATCCCATGCTATCTTCAAAGGTTACATGCTCTAAGCCACTGTCCCATAGTTCTGGAATATCCACCTAGTTGATTAACTAGCACAATGACCCTTCTGTCACTTCAAACTTTTTGCCTACTGAACATAAATTATGAAAACTATGGACTAAGATAAACTAGGTTTAGACATTCTCTTCATTCAAACCACTTACCAAAAATCATATCTAGGACGGAATACATATTGAAACATGAACTTCCAAAAAAATCTGTTAGAGTTATCTTGTATTAGATAATAATTAAATAATTAATCTTTAATTAATTATTATTCTAATTCTCATTCACTTAAGCTAAACATAGGATTTCCTTATTAGTTAACTCAATGCTTTATTTATGTTAACTATAGAGCTAATATTAGATCATTTCATCTCACCACACAGGATGTTGACACTTGTCATGATCTAATCCTTTTATCATTAGGCTTGCTCTTATAAAGTATTTATTCTCTCTTGCAATATTCATACTGTAAGTATTTTCGCTTTGAGGAATAATTTTTATGTATTTTTAAGATATTTAATGGAAATTGTTTTGTTCATTGTTTGATCCTATGTCTCATGTTATTCATAAATCTGACATGATATCTAAGCAAGGATTCAATGAACCCCTTCTCCATTTCTAAGATTTTTTTCTCATCTAGGGTAATAGGATCTAATTTATAATTTTTAATGCTTTTTTTGCAATCTTAGGAGGTGGCCGAATTTTAGGGGTACTTTGGCACAAAAATGGACCTCACCATTGCATCCAAAGTAGCCAAAAATCTAAAGAATGACTATCATTTGGTAAAAATTTGAGAAAAAAAAATGGGATAAATTTTTGGAGGGAACACTTTACAAGGAAAAATATATATGTATGGATCCAGACTATATGAGGAAAGAAATATACAAAGGATTAAAATAATCATGCAAGTTTCAAAAAGAATTCACGTAAAATTTTTCATTTTTTAAAAAATGGTCCAAACAAATTGAAAACTAGCGACCTTTTCAGCTTAATGTACAACAAAATATTCTAGTGTTAGCCCCCTAGATATTGGGTGGTCATATGCCTAGGGGCCAAAATTTTAAGTCCCCTGAGTGTCTTTTCAAGCCAAATTGGAGCACCCTTCACTAAATAAGCTCTAACTTGGTCCTCACTTGTTCATTTTTTGCAAACAAATAGGCATAAGAAAGTTGGTTCCAAGTTCGGTCCAGATCTATAATAATTTTTTTAGATTTTGTTCCAAAATTCTTTGATAGGCTATTGGAGTCAAATCTTCTTTTCTACACTTCTGGGGCCATAACTTGGGCATACAAAATCCATTTATTTTTAACAAATAAGTGTTGGAAAGATCTTTCAATACTTTACACAACTGTGTAGTCCATTTTTCTTGAATATTCACTAGGTGCACAAAGATCTCTCTGAAGTGAATTTTTTAGTTTTTAAGATTTTCTACTCTCAAAGTTTTATTAGGGTTTAGTTTTTCCTATTGTGAAGGTGTATATTTCTCTCTTTTAGTATCTATATGTACATCAAAGATCAAAAATCATATACCAAACATTATTTTGAAAACGTCAACCATCATGGTGGAAAATTATTTATTTGAACATCTTATGACACATATCTATCATACTTGGAAAGCTCAAATGACTATAATTCTCATGTCTAAGGGTTTATTATCCACTTTGGAATAAGTACAACTAGCATTGACTTGTCAATTTGAGATATTTCATCATAGGAAAAAGATAGATGAGGCTATGGGTTTAATATCATTGCATGTTTTAGATAGTCTCTTATTTCATTTGGAGTCTTACAACACTCCTATGGCTATGTGCACAAGATTCACTGATCTTTTTTTAACCATCAACGAGTATAGAGCTCTCTAGACAAAGGTAGAATTAATATCACTTGTACTTGATTCTTATCCCTCTATTGAGGACTTTTTGTAGAGGTGTAAGTCACTTAAATCTCTTTTGTGGGGTTGTGGGAAGAATAAAACTAACAAAGAATGTATTTTCCTAAGTTTGTCTAAGATTCAAGGGTCATTTTAGGTTTTCTCTTCTAATTTCTACTCTACTATGGATGCATTGGGAAATGCATTTACCATGCCTACTTTTGAGATTTTCTGCGAGCATTTGACTCATGAACATGCAAAGTTCATTCAATCTGAAACTCTTCCTAGTTCCAAAACCCAAGAATTGGTAACATATACATCCAAAGGGAAAGAAAAGAAGAAGAAAAATCTCAAGACAAATTCTTCATCAAGTAGTGAGTGTTCCTCCAAAATATCTCAACAGTTAGAACAAAAACCTCAAACCACTCTTTAGTATGATAAAACTTCTAAGTCTAGTGAATCTTCCACCAATATGAATAAGAAATCAAGTAAACCTTGCAATTTTTTGTTTGGTAAAGAGGGTCATCTAGTTAATCGATGTTGGAATAGATTAGAGGCTTTGGAGGAATCCATGCAACAACATAAAATCTCCACCCCTAAATATTCTTCCTCATCTATAGGTAGAGTTCATGCTCTTTCTGGATAAACCTTACCATTTGCAACTCCATGGATACTTGATTTTGATGCAACACATCACATGACACATTCTAAGGATTTGGTCTCATCTCTTTCAAATTGTAGTTAGGGATTCTACACAACTTTTAGTTTTGGGGTCAGGCACTATAACACTTGAGGGTGGTTTTCTTTAGGAGGTATATGTAGTTCCTAATATCTTCACAATCTTCTTTTGGTGTATCAGATTTTTCAATCTAGTACCAAGAGGATAGTCAAGTTTACCCCACATGATGTAGTTATTCGTGACCTTCATGATCTTGATATTATTATGGTGACTAGGAGATTTGATACTTTTTCTCAATTATATCGATTTGATTGTTTTAAGAGTTCAATTGGCTCAAGTTCATCCTTCATAACACATATAGACACTGTGAGCATGTTGTGGCATTAATGTTGGGTTCATGTCAATTACAAATACCTCCAATAGATGACTACATAGGCATTAGTGTATGGGCTCCCTAAGATTTTTTATACTAATCGTGTTTGTCGAGGATGTGTTCTTGGAAAACAACACCAAGATTATTTTCTTATAGGAAGAGCTACATGTGCCAAGGAACATTTGGAGTTTGTTCATAGTGACATCATCTCATTTCCAACTTCTTTTTCAACGGTCAATTAAGTGCTCACATTTATCAATGACTTCTCAAGGAATACATGGATGTCCTTTCCAAAGTGCAAGAGTGATGACTTTGATTGTTTTAGGATCATTAAGGCATTTGTGTAGAAGCAATTTGGTCTTTTTGTTAGATAGATACATAAAAATAATGGGGGTGAGTATGTTAATCATATTGTCAAGTACTTTTGCACTAAACATGGTTTGTAAAATCAATATATAGTTCCATACACCCCTAAACAGAATGGTATTGTTGAGTGAAAGAACAAATCTTTATGAGTGATGGACAATTATATAATTCGGTGATGAGATATATATCTTCATTTTGGGATGAGGTTGTTAATTTGGCCAATTATATTTAGAATCATATGCCTCACAAGGCATTGTGACATATGACTCTTGAGGAGGCTTGGTCCCATGTCAAGCCCATTGTATCTCCATTCATAGTCCTTGGTAGTGAGGCTTGGGAATTCACTCCTAAAGTTCAACAGAAAGCCATGGAGAGGAAGATCCAATCACTCATATTTTCTAGCTACTCTAAGGATCTTAATATATACAAGCTATTTGATCCTTATTCTAGAGATTTCTTATTTTGATGAGATGTCCAATTTGACGAGAACTTTCCTCTAATAGATTCTCCATCCCCAACTTCTCCCTCATCTCCTACTACTCACTCCTAATATCTTGAGGATTACTCATCTCTTGAGGATGAGGATGATGGTACAACTATCCCACCACCTCCAAATATTCAATGTTTACCCAAGTGGACCCATAATACTATTGATGCAATTTTACCTTTGGCAAGTAATCCTTTAGACTATTGTCGCACTCGTGCATAGACATGGGGTGTTATTCTTTTAAGTCGTACCATTTTGGATGATCCTCATAAGTTTCCATAGGTAATTGGTATTCTTGAGTGGGATAGTGCTATTACAAATGAGTATTCTTCTCTAATAAAGAATCATACTTTGGAATTAGTTCCTCTTCCTGGGAGAAGAAAGTTGGTTTGGTGCAAGTTATTATATCATACCAAATATGCTATAGATTGTCTAATTTATAAGTATAAGGCTCATCTTGTTGCAAAGTGTTTCTCTTAGGTCAAAGGTATTGATTATTCTGAGACCTTTACCCCTATTTGCAAGATGATTTCTATTCACCTTGTACTTTCCCTTGCAGCTTCATAGGGATAGTAAGTATTTCAAATGGATGTGAAGAGTGCCTTCCTTCATGGTGATCTTCATGAGGAAATTTATATGGAGAAGCCACATAGCTTTACTCAAGATTTTTTTTTGGTTTTTAAACTTCATCATTCACTATATGGTCTCAAACAGGCCCCTCGAGGCTTGAGGTGCAGGAACATAAAGGCACTACTTTGTTTGAAGCTACATGTAATTATCATTTTGATCCCACAATTTACATTTAGAGACAATAGGGTGATATTTTGATCCTTATGTTATATATGGATTATTTTATCCTTACAGGTAGTTCATCCTCCATGATCTAGAATTTTCAACGAGCTTTGATGGAGCAATAGGATAGATCATCATCCTTCACACTACTTTCTTGGTTTATAAGTTATTGGAGTCTCTAGATGGGATTTTCATATTTTTAGGGTATGCTCTTGATATGCTTCAAGAGCATTTGCTTGTCTTGATTATAATCCCTCCCATGCATATTTCTAGTCAGGTGTTCTATTATCTTCTACTTGTACTATATTCCTTCAATAGATGCTACATTACCGCGAGAATTTGGTTGGGCTGTATTTTGTACCTAATGCACGTTCATGTCCTAATCTTTTTCTTTTGCAGCTATTCTTGTCTAATGATTCTCATAGGATCCACGCCAAGAGTGATTGAAAATCTTCAAAAAATTAGAGATATATTTAGAGACACCCCACATTATGATATTCACTATACATTAGGAGATCCTCAAATTATTGGCTTCACTGACTCATATTTGGTTGGTGATGTCAATGATAGGAAGTCCACTTTTGGCTTTGGTTTTATCCTTGGTTTTGGCCACATTAGACAGTCTTGCAAGAAGCAATCTTCTATTGCATTATCATCCATAAAGGTTGAGCATTGTGCAACAACTTTGTAGTTAGCCATGAGGGTTTTGCAGTAGCCAATGCCCATACACAACCTAAGAGGAAGTTGCAATTTACTACACAAACATAACTTCTTCTTTTTAGTTTGAAGTGCAAAATAACGTACAAGATCACTATCCATTGCCAACAACCTCTAAGGTTAGGAGACTAAGATTACTTAAAACCAAATCAAGAAACATGAATTAAAACATAACATTTAATTACTTATAGAATTAAGAACTCATACATTTCTACATACATGTTTAAAATTACAGCAAGGCATAAAGAGATGCAGCAAGATTCCAATAATATAATTTACAATTTGAGTTACAACACTCATTCCTAGGAATAGAGTAATTCCAATATACAAAGATTTACAAAATTACATCTTCCACCTCAATACAAAGAGGGGTAATAAATTACAATAATAACAGAAGGAATAAAGCATGAAGTAGAAGATCCCACAAGCTCTCCAACTGGAAATATCGTCCACATGAACAAGAAGACGACCCAACAGAATAAGGTGCATGTTCCACCCAATCATGTGATACCCAAAGGCTCACCCCCCGTGCTAGGAGATAGTAACAAGGATTTCTAGACAAGACCATCCACCCCTAGACACAGGCTAACTCACACTGACACAACCAAACACATGAACCAAACATCCATAAAGATAACATAAGTACAACTCGAACATCACTAACATAGGTCACATTGCTTCCAGAAATGAAAAAGATTGAGTATGATAAAAAGACCAAATAACAACTATTGTCGTAGAAAGATTGTCATCACATAGCTCATCATGGGATCTCCTCTCGGAATCTTCCTAGGCTCCGACCCCCACTATGGGTTATCCTGGTGGCCTCTACCGAATCCCGACACCCATACTCACTCATTTTGAATCAAATACCTCTCGTAAGGACAAGATAGATGACCTTGCCATTCCAGGCCTTCCCGTCTCATCCCAAGTCTATACAAGCCTTTGCGTCCATAATTGAGGCTCAATTATCTTAATTAGTGTGAAAAACTACCTAACTTCTAAGTACATTAATTTAGTTATCACTTCATTAAACTGGACTTCTGAAGGTTTCCCAGTTTACCTCTTTGAGCTCTGGCCCCTAACAGAAGCCACTCTTCTACTTGACAACAAACCAACCCCAAACCAATCACCAAGGATGCCAAAAGGCATACAATAAGATAAACGATCACTCCAATTCTAGGAGGAACATAGAATGAAAATCCACTCCAACACAAGAGGCAACAAAGACATACTCCACTCCTTCCAAAGGAGGCACAAACCACATAACCCACTCCTAATACAAGGAGGCACAAACTATCCCCGTTCTTGAAAACTAGGTAAAACCACAGGATACAACCAATGCCCTACCCAAGGCAATACAACAGTTGACTACACAATGACAACCCACATAAATAAATGAAACCCCATCTGGAAGACTTACAAAAACAAATTACTTCCAAAAAGAACAACTTAATCAAAGAGTTCCCTAGCCTCTGGAAGTAAACTCAGTACTACCAAGGTACACTCATAATTTACAATCATAACAATATTGCCCATACAATACCAATATGAATACACTTAAACCAACAATCATATAAATACACATTCTTTAAAAACTAAGGATGCCTTTCAACATAACGATCTTTTCTCATAAACAGGAACCACAGTCCATAAATGCATCATACACTTAATCTTTTAACTATACATATACATTCTAGACATTATAATTTTTTTCATGAACCTTAACTATTCCTTGCAATCTAGAAAAAAAACAACATTCCCTATTCACCATTTAAGGTAATAGAATATAGAATTTTTAAATAACATTCTACCCATTATAATAACCTCATAATAAAATCACTCTTTTCTTTACACATATTAAATATAATCAATTTTGCTCCTAATTATAATCCATCTAACTTTACTACATACATAATCCTCACATTTAACAAATCATTTACAAGAACTTCAAGATTCCATTAAATCAAACAAGTCATTGAAAACACATTAACTGTATTCATTTTGATTGGAACCCTAACCTTTAACAATAATTTAATCATTGCACTAACCTTAATTTCCAAAATACTATAGCACTAGTTTTAACAATAAAAACTCACATAAACAATATCTTCATTACCCAACACCGAAAATGAAAGAAAATGTCATCCAGGAATCATTTCCGGCAACTAAATAACTTTTGTTAGGATTTCCTAAATCCAATCAACTCAATCAACATTTCTTGCAATTTGCTCAAAAGTAACTAAAGTTAAACTCGCATTGTTGAGAAATTTAAACTTGATGATATAACTCTGTGTTTCCCAATCATACTAAAATGTCAAAATCAACTTTGCTAGATAAAGTCATCTGATTGAAAAAAAAACAACAATTTTTATTTCTACTATAATAATGAATAGTCACTTTAAAATAATCTATATTTAAATCTAAATACATATATTAAATATATGACAAAAAGTATATACATGATGTATATACAATACATATACATATATATTTAATATATGATTACTATTTAAATATAATTATTTAAAATCATCTATTAATTTTCCAAACTAATTATTAAATTAATAAATTACTAAACAAAATTTTATTTTAAAAAAAAACATGTTATATTATAATATATATTAATATAGTATATATATATATACATTGTATATAATACAAATTACTATATATAATGTATATATATTATATTATATATAAGATATAATATAAAAAGAATAAAATAAAACAATTTTAAAATTTTTAAGATTTAAAGATAATAAAAAGATTTCCCCACATGGGCTGCAGCCCCCACAAGGGAGGAGGACACAACCCTAAAGAGTGGCATGACCTCATGAGTGGAGAGCACACACTATCTAAGGCGCCCAACCTCCTCTATGGAGAGGTGTGAAAAGCTTCCCTAAGGCAACGCCCTCCCTTGGGGTTAGGTCGCATGACCTTAGCTGCCCCTCCCCCACGCAACAAAGAAAACCACGGTTTAAACAAAAGAAATAATAATTTTTATTTTATTATATATATTTTAAAAGAAAATGGGAGCGCATAAAACTCTACATTGGTAATTTCGAGGAACATGGTTTTATGAGTTAAAGTTACTTGAGAATCATTTCTTCAAAGAAAAATAAAATAAAATAGATTCCTTATTACTGAAACCAGAATATATATAGAACCAAACATGGATCTCATTTTTAGCCAAAGCTGAGGAATTACACAACAAAATTTTGCAACCGAAATAAATTTTCCAACACAAGAAATTTGGGTTTAAAATTCCAGTTTGAAGAGAGAAATTTCTGTTGGTTCCCTTTCAATTTTTATTTATTTATTTTCTCATTGATAGATTCTTTCCTTGTTTTCTTTTTCATTTCATTTCTATTGCAAGAATCTATCTTTGTTTCCTCTTCCATGATTCCAATGAAGTTTCTAGATTTGTTTTCTAAACTTGCATACAAATTAAAACCAAAATTCCAAAACTTCAAACATTTAAAAACTAGAATAAAACCTGTGATTAAGAACTTGAAGAACAATTTGATGTTGAGTTCCTTGCAGATTCCACTCCACCATTCCATCCCAAGATCTCCACCTTCAAACCAAGATTGAAACCAAAAACCCAAAACCCTATTTTCTTTTTGCAACCAAATTTTTCCATTCCCAAAACACAACAAGAAGTGAAAATAAAACCCAAATGAAAATATCTTATCTCCCCCAAATTCAAATTCAAATTCAAAACTCAAATTCAAATGAAATTGCAATTCAAATTCAATTTCTAATTCAAATTCCAATTCAAATTAAATTTCAATTTCAATTTCAAATTCTAATTCAATTCAATTTCAATTTCTTCACAAATATCTTTCCCAAAATAGTCAACTATTTCTAAAAAATATATATTTTCCACCCCAAAGTCATTGCATTTGAAAACATTTCTATTTCTAAATAATTTAAAACAAAATACCAATTCCAAATAGATTTTAATGCATTTTAACATTTTCTTTTCAACAAAGGAATTTAAATCCTTTAACACTTTTAAATTCGAAAGAATAGCTTAATTAATTCACACAATTAATTTAATTAATCAATAAAATAAATCTAATCCAATATTAGATTATTTTATTAATTAAATTAAATTAATTAATAAAGTAAATAACATTCCTAGCATTACAACCAAATATATTTAAGCCACAGATTAACAACACAAGCCATTATAACTTGAATTTAATTAAAGACCAAGGTGACCTGGGCAACATGAAACAACCAAACCCGACTACAGCCTGGCCTGCTTGTGGCTAGGGTGGCGACTTGAAATAGAAAACCTAGCTACTATCTCCCAATGATTACGTTCATCCCATTGGACACACTCGAGACCTGGGAAACTAGGTGGAGTCGATGTCCTGTACCTGCAGTCCTGCAACCAAAACGAGTGTTGAACATGCATATAATATAGTAGACACACTGTGAAGGGGAAATTGTGGAATCACAGGTGCTCGCATGTGAGTGATGTAATCTCGTCCCCTTCACCAATATAGTATTACTAACTGACGAATCTAACATCAAAGATATAATCAAAAGCATAAAAGCATCTTAATTTCAAATATCTGCTAAGCTAATCCAAAGTATGCCTTAACGATAACATCTGAATAAAATACCATCACATCAAAATATAACATTAACATCGCTTAACCGTCAACAATCAATTAACAACCGAGCATCTTAATTTAAGTGTTAACAAAAACAAGGCATAACATAGAAAAAATATTGTCTCATCAACAGAGCACAAAATGGAGGGGTGTTACAAAATAGTGTATTACTAAGAATTATAAAAAGTAGTTTAAATATAATATAACATGTTTTTATGCCAACATCTCTATATTAAGTGTGCTTGATAATATGTTTGATGACAACCATCTCTATTAAATATAATATACTTAAATATAGTTAAACTTATTCAAATGACTACTAACAATACCTAATCCTTTCACATGATAACACTACAATTCTTATTTTGCATTAGCATTCTCTAACAACTTAGGGAATGTTATGATGCATATGAGCTCTTATGTTCCTTTAACATTTGAGTGATGGGCCTATGTAGTGTTTCCCTCCTATTTGGGGTGGCCATTAGTGTGCATATGATGAAAGTATGGTTACAAACACACCTACATCACAAAATACTCTAAGACACATGTGACATCAAGAAATTGACGTAGACTTCAAAATGCTTCTTTGTTTATTTCTACAAACCCATTTATAAATTAAGAATTAGATATTTAGCATTAATAAAAGGATTTGAAGGTCTATGACAATTTACAAAATAAATTCAAAGAAGTTCCTAATTCAATATAAGTTGCTTGTGTGTTTTGTGAATTTATCTTATTAATTAATAAATATAAATAAATAAAATTATTAAAAGTAATTACTCTTGAAAATCTCTCATATTAGATGATAATTGACCATTGAAATTTCAATTACTTAGATGCTTAGTGCACATATTGGTGAAAATTGTACATGCATGTCATTTCCCATTTAGTTTTGCACATATTTTGAGGTAATGTCTTAGTACACATAAATAGTGACAAATGACATGATCTTGTATGAACTTAACCTCATTCCCCTAGCCTCTTTATCCATTTATGCACACAAATATCCCTAAACACCTAACCTTGCCCTATCTGTTTACATAGTCACTCTTATACATTCACCTTATCTACCTATCTATCACACCCATTTATACACCTACCTCCATTTAGTCCTTTATCACCTAGTTTTGATCATTATCCCATTCCAAGAGAAGTCTACAATCACAAGGATGACCCTACAGTCACTAACTTTCTCTTCCAAATTTAAAATTCGACATTCAAAATTCATTGGTTGTTTCTCTTTACTCTTCCACTTTGTTGCACAATTTGATGATGTGTACTAGCATTTAAATAAACTCAATGCATTGATTCTAATCATCTACTTAAGTATTAAAAAAACACCATTTTAGAGCATTGTAGTAATCAAAAGTGACATATTTTGATTTGGTACATTAAAAAGAATGAATAATCTATATACTTAGGCACTTGCCAATTGCATTTAATATTGTTTAATTTTTTAGGGTTGATATGGGAGAATTTTCCTCCTTATTGTTGGGAATAGGATGTCATTTAATTGCAATCCTAAAGATATTTCATGTATCTCCTAAGTCCTTGGAAAGTGTTCCCCAACACTAGGATTAGAAAGAGATTAAATTTGAATGAAATGAGCATGTAAATTCGATACTGTGATTATTCCTAAATGATAGGAAACATGTGGGATGTTCAAGAAGAGGCCTTACAAGATAGGAGCACATGGCACTCCATAGGCTGTGGAACCCACCTTACTTCAAGTTAACCTGCTTGGAGGATTGATAACACTTCAATAATGCATGTTTTGATCCTACAAATTAGGATTGATATTTACATGAGTGGAGTGGCACTACTGGGTTTAGCTTAGTTTCAGTTTTAGTTTAGTCTTCAGCTTATGGTTCGCCATCTTCGCCATGTAGTTATTTTGAGTTGAATGCCAGTTGACTTGAGTTGACTTGAGTTGCATGACTAATGGATTCAATTGCATGACATATAACAGGTGGATACTTTCAATTAAGTGGGGATGATCAATCATGCATAATGTTTGCATGAATTAGTGGAGAGATATGTTTCAGTTAACTAATATTGACTTGGGACCACCATGGGCGCTCAAGTTGGCATCTTTCAATTAACACCTTTTGCATGAGAAGATATTTATAAGGCTTAGTCAAGTGGACCCATTCTTGGGCGCCAACTTTTAGGTGAAGTTTGCATGATATCTTCTTGACCAAAGTTTATTAAGTGTTCAGTCTTAAAAGTCAAACTAAGGAAGACTTGGTTTGACTTCAAATTACATCGGGAACTCTACTTGGCCCAATCTAGGCATAGATTTTTGTGAGGAGCTTATGCCTGTATTGTACAACCCCTTATGAGTTTACATGCTCATTAATTGTCTATTAATTGCATCAAGTGTATGAGAGTTCCATGAGAGTTTATTGTAGGTTGTGAAGAAGGATTGTTGAAGGCAAGGAAGCATATCAATCAAGGATTGATACAGTATTATTGCAATCTTATTCTAAGGTTAAATAATACAAGCATTATTGATTCTGGTGGAGTTTTTTCCCAAAAAATTTTCTCCATGTATATGTTGTGTCACTTCTATCTCCTTGTCTCATTCTTCTACAATCTTATGTCTCTTTCTACAATTGGTAAAATTGAACTAAATAGATTAATCATACACAAAGAATTGTGACAAAGAACACTTAATTAGATCTACAGTCTCATAGTTTTACAAGTTTTAAGCTATAATATTACCTTCATTTTCAACACTTATGACTAATTGATAGCCCTTAAATATTTTTAAATACCATCTCTTGTCCCCATACACTTGGAAGAGTAAAGCAAGTCACATATTGTGTGAAGTTGCAAAGTAGAACGCTATTGATTACCAAGATGAATCAAGACCTCAATTACAAATTCAAACTAGTAATTTATCTTGAATTCATGATCTTGTCTTCTAATAAAACATAAATCTAGTTTAGACTTCTAGGTAGTTTGATAATAAAGAGACATTGTTTCCAAGTTTGACACTAGACAAATTTAAAAATCTCATCCATTTGATCTTTCGATTATCAAACTATCATTATCCCTCTCAAAAAAATCTTAAATACTTAATACCATTTACTACACTTAATTATCAACACATTATATTTAATTAATCTAAACTAGTTATATTTATTTAATTAACTTAAATTAATCTAAAAATATTTTCCTTTTCACTTAAAAAATATATTTGCATTATTATCCCTAAACCCACCCTCTTCGAAATATCTATCCAACATACTTTATACATATTTTATAAAAAAAATAACTAATTAAAATAAATTTAAACCATGTGTTTTTAAATTTTAAATACGTGGAAGACATTCCCTATATGAAATGGACGACTTGCTTTTTGAAATCAATGGTTGAGAATTGAGGAGAAGGATGCAAGACCATGGAATTAATCTCAACCGTCATTTGTATTTTTATTTTTAAAATGATTTAACAATTTTAAAAAAAGGCTTTTTATTTTAAAAAACAAAGAAAAGAAAAGAAGATGATAAGATTGAAATGAAAAATAGAATTATATTTTATTAATATTTCAATTCTAATAACTTTTTTTAAATTTTAAATGATTTAGCAATTTAAAAAATTGGCTTTTGTTTTAAAATAGAATTATATTTTATTAATATTTCAATTCCAATAAATTTAAAATTAGTTTTACTTTTTTATTTAATTATTTATTAACTTAATAAGTTTATTATTTATTACTAATATTTTAAAATTATTATTTTTATTAATATTTGCATTTTGATATATTTATTTTTGCATTTAGTTTATGCTATTCTAATTTTTAATTTAGAATTAAGTTTTAAATTCATTTTAAGTATTCATGTCTTCTTATGAAATTACAAAAAATAATTAATTATTAAAATTAATTTAATTTAAAATAATCGTCTTATTAAAATTTTATGTAGAATAATTATATTTTAAATTTGTATTACAATTTATATAATAAAATAAATCTAAAACTTACAATCTAAATTAAAATTTAGAGAGAGAGAAACTAACTTTCAATCAATCATTTCGTGGGAACAATCCAAGGATAATATGCATCCCTAAGGAGTTATGCTTAGGGTGGCATGCCATTTGATTAAGGATATGATAATTCACCTTTAAGACATGTCTTTAGTGTACCCATTGCACACTTGAAGAAAATAGATAAAGAGAAAAGAGAGTAAGAGAGAAGGGAGGTGGAGATAAAGATAAGATATAGAGAGGCAAAGGGAGAAAAGAGAGAAAAAAAAATATATATATATATATAGAGAGAGAGAGGGGTAGAGATAGGGAGATATATAGAGAGAGAGATAGGGAGAGATGGGAAGAGAGAGAAAGCTCTTTATATCTTTGTCTCCCTCTCTATCTCTATGTTTCTCATTATCTCTCAATCTCTCTTGCTCTCTCTCCCCTATTTCTCTCTATATTTGTCTTCCCTTCTATATTTATTTCTTTTCCCC
>VDFB02102261.1:0-19930 GCA_007258455.2 Sequoia sempervirens | reverse complement strand
TCCAATTGTGAATTGAGCTAGCAGGTAAATGGTTATACCAATAAAAAGAATCTTCTCCTAAGGAATATGGGAAAATCCTACATGCAACATCCTCATGATTGATACCTCTAACCCTAAGGAAAATCTAGAAAATCCTGATGTGCTCCTCTGTAGTCCTATTAAGGAAATTTATATGAAACTTGGAGAAGATATGTTCAAGATTCTTTGGAATAACATTTTAGTTGTTGAAGGATAAGGTTGATTAGTTGTTTTCCAAGAAAGTCATTAGTGGTGGTGGAGGTGGTAAATGTTGTTTAATGACTAGTTGTGGTTGTTGAATGAAAATGGCTTCAGAATCAGATGATGGAGGGCTTGATGGAGGTGAGGATGATGGAGAGGGTGGAAATGGTGGAGTAGATGATGATTCTCCCCTTCTTTTGGCCCTTCTTGATCTAGTAGGGGCTTGTAACTCTTGGAAATCTTCCTCCCCTAGTGTAGATCTAGTTCTTCTTTGAAATCTCTAAGGAGAAATTGTAGATAGAAGAAAATCCAATTGGGCCCTCCTTCTAGCACCAATCTATTGATGGTTTTTTTGCACAACAACTCAAATAGAATGCAAGTATCCTATCTCTCTTGAAAGATAAATCTCTATCAACAAGCCTTAAGAGATAACCCCAAGGTTTCTAATGTCAGGTCTTGACAATGCATAAATATCATAGACAATATGTGAAAATGCTAGTAATCACAAGGGACCTTACCAAAAAAATGTTAGAAGCTTAGATTTATTAGATCTTGCAATATGGTGATACTTTTGATCCTAAAAATTAACTCAAATTTAAAAAGAAATAACAAAATATAAGGGTTCAAAGAGATTTTCTGAAAGGTAAACTAGACCTAAGACTAATAATGTAGATGATTAAACACTCAAAGTGGACCAATTCTTCAAAACTAATCTTTGTTGAACCTAGATTAACTCAAATACAGGTCTAGCAACTATGTCTTAACTGATTCTAAAAATTACAAAGGAGGCTTGAGCATCAATTTATAGAGGAGTAACACTAGGTCGGCCCAAATCTAGAGTTTACATCAATAGGTCAGCCAGACAAGTTCGCCTAGGAAGTTTTGAATAAAATAAAATTTACATTTAATTTTTGAAACTTCATACAGGTCAGCCTAGACCCTTTCAAATATTCCTTTTCTTGAACAAAAATTGAGGTCGCCCTCAAGTTTCATTGTCACATGATTGGCACAAAGCTCTAGGTAGCTGGAAGCTGGCTACTTTCTCCCTCCTTGTTGATTTCTAATTTATTGGATAATTCTTTTACCTTCACCAATATTTCCTTCCTATCTTCTGGATCTAGAACTAGAATAAATTTAATTCTTGTCTTATAATTTTTTAAATTCTTCCAAATAATGGGGCATCACCTTATTCCATTCAACTTGCAGCTCATGGTATTTATCTAGCTTGGAAATATAAATTGTTGCATCCTTCAAATTTTCTTTAGTGATTGGAGCACTATCAAGAAGAGGATATATCTCATGCCACCATCCTTGTAACTTGTTGATGTTCATTTTTTTATGGCGAAGCTTCTTTCTTCCATCCATTATCTCCAAAAAATTGATGCAACCATCATATATTTCTTTCACCTTCCCCTGTATCTTCATTATTTTCTTCAAAACCTTGGAAAGGAGTTCTTTTCTATAGTTCCAAAATTCAATCCATCCCTTCACCTTTCCAACTTCATCATAGGAAAGGTTATCCAACTTGGACAATTCATCTTTAGGTACCTACAAAATTTCCTTGACATTTGACCCAACAATCCTCTTGCAATCTGCAACAACTTGTGAAATGTGCTCTAGAAAATCAGAAACATTGGTGTGAATTTTAAGTATTTTTTCAATTGTTTCATCTCCTCAATCACTAACATGATCTTGTAACCACCCCTAAGTGCTATGAACAAAGAATTTCAACCTTTCAATTTTTGAAACTACCTCTTTATGCAACAATCCCTCTAGAATAGTACTTTCACTTCCCATAGTTTGTAGAGGCTTCATCAAATGTTGAACATATTTTTAAACATCATTTAGCTAATTTTGCTTCTTTTCTTTCTCCTTTGGTTTTTTGTCTAATCTCCTCAAATTTTCCTAAGAAGATTCTTGGAATTCCTCCTTTTCTTCTTCCTTGGTTGTTGGCCCCAAATTAATAGTTTGTACTTTATAATCAAAGGGCCTAACCCCATCCTTGAACTTATCATTTGTGGGCACTGCTACATGTATAACCTTGTTGTTGAATTCATCTCTTGAAATCTTAGAGACTATCCTAGCTCTCTTTCTTTGCTTGGGTTTCCCCCATTGTTCAAGAAATTTATCCCAGATAGGGGTTTCCTCTTGCACAATTATGGGATTCTTACTAAATCTCTTTTCTAACCACTCAGGAGCTATAGATCAGTTTCTACCTCCTTATTTGGACTATCGACCACATTTTCCTCAACATTCTGCTATGTTTTTGGTTGATTCCCTTGTTCCTCTTTGTCCTGATGAGGACTATCAGCAAACTCCTCTCTGTTTTCCCCTACCTCAAGGTGATCTTCTAATTCATCAATGATTACCCTCTCTGGAGACTAAGGTGGTTTCTCCTACACTACTTCAAATTCTATATTCTTACTTTCTAGTCCCGAGGTAGATTGTTTCATTTCTTGTACAAATTTCCACCACTCTCTACTTTCGGGAGTAAAGACCTCATCATCTTCTTCATTTGGTTATTCAAGATCATTGGATATATTTCCTTCCTCATGGGAAATTTCTTCTGGAATTCACACATTATGAGGAGAAAGAGGATGGGAATTATTTCCTGTAACTGCTCTCTTCTCCATATCATTAGTAGGTGTCTCTTCATCTTGCACTTCTTTTGTAATCTTCATTCTCTCTACTAGAGAGACCTTGTGTTTGGGAGAATTTCTCCTTACACTTGGGGATTTTCTCCTAAAATTTCCAAATCAACAACCCTTGCTAAAGAGGGAGCATCGGTAGCAGCTTCACCTTTCTTTGCTTTGGGAGCTTTTTGTCTTTTTGTGATTATCTTCCTCTTCCTCACAGGCTGTGAAGTTTCACATTCTTGTACAATAGTGCTAACTTGAGGATCCTTCTTAGTTTTAGGAGATGGCTTCTTTCATTACTTCATTTGTGCTTGGCTCTGAGTTCTTTTAATAGACACTAGTTTATCTCCTTCTTCATGGACTTCCTCGTCATGAGGTACAACAATAACATCACCTTTATTAACTTCAATTTCTTACTCAAACTAAGATTCCAATTCTCCCATCAAGTCATAGGTGAATTTGGCTCCTTCAGCTTCTAGCTCTAACACCTTATGCTTTACCCATAATCTGGAGTATTTCTTTATAGGCTCGATGACTTGATCCAAATCTGTTATTTCTTCCTCAGACCAATTGATTGGAAGAAATGGCTTGTTCCTATATGGTTCAAAGTCATGGTGCTGGAGAAATCTACATCATCATCCTATACCTGGTCAAGCACATCCACTACTCTATATAACCTGATTGACTTCAAAGGCAACCTAGAGAAAATTCTCCTTATGGCCTCAAATTCATCCCGACAGTTGGCCCAATAGTCTTCAATGTGGTCCTTATGCCTGCATTTACTATTTTCCTACTTCATGGCCTTGCCATATGGGTCAAAAATATTGCTATTGGTATGAGAATATAATTAAAATTGTGTGATCTTATTCTTCAAATGTTGAGCACTTTGAATAGAAGGGAAAGCCTCTAAAGTTCCTATTCTTAATGGGAATTCTGATTCCAATCCTTTCTTTTTCACCTGTAGGATTTCCTCAAAACCTACCATTTTCCTTGTTAGTTATAGCATTAGAAGTTTGTTGGTTGGATACCTAGGTAATCTGAGTGGAACAACTAGAGGTCCTTGCACCCGAATGTATGTGAACCTTTGAAACTGAATGAACCATTGACCATATTGCTTAATCAAGTCCATGGTATCAGAAGAAACCTTCATATGAAGAGCATCTTGCATCAACCTGGGAATATACATGAAAAAGGAATCATTGGCTCTTTTGTAGTTGGATGTTTTATGTTGTAATTGTGGGTAAACATCCCATATCTTGCCATTCTTTATAGTTCATTTTCAACTGATACCTTTGTACTTAGTCTTATGTGCCAACATGTAAACAAGATATGAAGTCACAGTAAACCTGTTGGTTTCTTGCACACTTCTCAATTGAGCATCTAGATTGTTCATTATGATTCTTTCCCAATGATAATGTTTATTAGCCACAATTTGGGTGATGGGGTAGAACATCCAAGTCTGAAATATGTGAGCTTCTTCTACTCCCATGACCCTGCCCAAAAGAGTTATGATGTCATGATACTCCAATTTGAAATCACTTCTATGTGGTTATTTGGGAAGCTTGGAGTAGTGTGGCTTTGGTTTCAGTATCCAAGAATTGATCATGATTTCCAAAGCTTTGTTGGGGTCTTCCTCATAGAACTTGATTACTTCCCCATGTTGATTTCCTCAATGAGCTTGTGATGTGAGGCAATGTTGAATGCCTCTGTAATGGACTCCTCAGTTAGGTTTTCCATTACTCTTCCTTGTGACCCAATTTTTGATTCTCGTCCTAGATTTATAGTGTTTTGCACATTCCAAGACCAACTTCAGACAAAGTTCTGTTGGTGGGAATCCTATTTCTTGAGCCAATCCAGTGTGAGTGATAACTTGTGCCAACTAGGTGGGTGCATTTCCAAACATCCTCTATTGAAACTCATCGTGATCTACATGACCCATGTTTGTGTTTGCAATCTTTGACCATGCAGAAGCAATCTTGGTCCCTGGCTATATGCCCTTGAAGTCATACTTCACCCTCTCCAATCTTCGCTTAACTTCCTCTTGTACTAGAGAATCTTTTGACTTGGTGGTCTTGTCAGGACTCAACTCTTCCTATATATGTTAGAGAAAGGACCAAAATCACCAAAGTGGAGAACAATAATATAGCATATTATATCCATTCCATGAAACACCAACATGTGATTATAATGCCATTAAATTAAACTAATAAAAAATCAATCTCTAATGGCAATACAATTAGGGTAAACTTTAAGAAACCCCCCCTCGGCGAAGGTGTAAAATCCTAGCAAATCTTGTATACTTCCCAATAAAAATATTAATTTGAGTGGCTATTTTTTCTATTTTTCGTGAAAAAAAAATAGTGTCCATTGGCGAATATTTTCTAGTTGCTAGAAGTTTGTGGAAAATCCTGGCGAAATGCAAATTTTTTAAAACCACTAAATTTTTTCCATTGGCAATTAAAATCTATTTTCAAACCAATAAAATAGTTTGATTGGCGAATTAAACCTATTTTCAAACTAGAAAAAACAATTTTGTTGGTGATTAAAACTTTTTTTCAAACTAAAAAGTAAAATTCATTGGTGAATTAAACCTATTTTCAAATGATTAAGAAAAAAACATTGGTGATTTAAACATAATATCAACCAAATAAAAAAAATGTAGTGGTGAAGTGTCAGTGCAAATTTTCCTAACCTTAGTTGCAATTCTTTCTTGGTCATCTTTGTAGTCAGTGGGTTGGAGGTTTCAAAAAATTTGAAACTTCAGACTTTGGTTCTAAGGTTCCAAGTTTCAGCGACCACGCGGCATTATCGATGGACAGCTGTAGTTGCATTCCAGAAGTATATCTCTCAAGCACTAGATATGTGAATTGAAACCTCTAGAATTACACTAGAACCGTTAGATTTTCAAAAACCAATGGTTGATATTTTATTAATTATTTAGGTTTTCCGGTCATCCTGCTCTTGTTTAGTGTTTAATATTGCCTAAGTCAGACCAAAATATTTTATAGCAAAGCCTTAAATCTTAACTCTTTAATCTTGAGGGTCTAGTCTCATCAACCTAGCGATGTCCCCATTTTAAATTATGCACACATGCATAAAGTTTGTTTTAAAAGAGGAACTATTAAATGAATTTTTGATGGACATCTATAGATGCATTTCGGAAGTAAATCCTTGAAGTACTAGGCTTGCAAACTGAAACCTCTGAAATAATAGTAGAACCGTTAGATTTTCATAAATCAATGGTTGAGATTTAATTAATGATTGGTTTTAGAAAACAACATTTAGTTATGATCATAAGTGAGCAAAATTTATTGTGACTTATTATCTAGGACATTGATAATCATTAAGGTAAAATGAGACATTTAATTCTCTCTTTTCAATGCATCGAAGTACTCTACCTTTCATTTATTCTATTGAAATTCTAAATTTGGTTGTGGTACTAGATGATGACGCGGATTAATACCATATGAGTAGCCAAAGTGATTGATTGGATAGCTTTATATTGAACAATGCATGATGTATTGTAGAATCATAGATGATGATGTCAATAATCTAGTGATTTTGACAATCGACAACTTGTGTGGCACTACCGATTTTGACAATTGATAGCTTGTCAACTTGAGCTACAATTTGCAACTTTGCATGTAGCCAGCTTGAGGTATTAATTAAGTTGGATTTTTGGTTTGTGTGAATTGCAATTATTACTAAGTAGTCAGTAGTAATTATACATAACCTCAAAGCTCACACGTGACATGTGTGAGGTGTACAAGGTACCAAGCTAGTAGTGGCACTTTTGGCAACACTTTTGGCCCATACATAAGGATAGTGAGCACAACTAAAATCATTTGTTTAATTTTCATAAGGGTTTTCATTTTGTAGGGTTACTAGCTTAATAAGGATTCAGGAAGAATATGATGTGGTATTATTGTGGATGCTCTAAATTCTCCTGCCTCTAGTTATGTAGTTACAAAGTAAAAGACTAATTTCCTTCAAGTTCAGAATGGGTGGAATTGGAAAGAAGTTGATTGGTTCACCTGACTTCTCAGACAGGTTTTGAACCAAGATGAGGAGTTCTAATGGACATAAGTGCTATCCCAATGCATAGAGGCTGCAAGTAGAAGATGGAAGCAGTTTTACTATCCCTCATCATTTGCATGGTTTCCTAGGAAATTCCCATGTGTTTAATTCCAATGCTCATCTTCTGCATGGCAGTAGTTTTACAATCCCTCATCATCTACACCAGTCTAGTTCTGAAAGGGGCTAAGTACATTTTGTATCTTCATAGCTCCCATTTCCCCAGTTTGATCAGGCCCCCCTTTCCCCATGCATTTATTCTTAGAGTGTATGGATAACGCGACAAGTCCCATGTGTTAATTTTCAGAGCTCATGGTTGACCTAACAAGTTCCACTTATTTTTAGAGATACATGTATCTCATTTACATTTTCAACTTTTCACTAGTGGTCCAGCAGAGCTGTAGAAGCTTGGCGCTTGCACTTACATTTGTATTTGTACTATGTATTAATATAATAATGTGTCATTGTAATTTAGTTGTAATAAAATAAATGGTTGTGCTATTAATGGTTGTGCAATGTGCTATTAATGTGACATTGTAATTCATTTTATTTAGGCCTTCGAAATGTTAAGTTTCCGGCCCCTTGGCCTTGATGTCAATCCTAGCACATTAAAATTTAAAGAAAATTAAAATTGTTTTATGTTTATTATTTATATCATATTTATTACTCAACCATTCGATGAAAATTTGATGTATGGTTGTAGTTGCATTCTATAATGAAATTTATAGAGCGCTACGCTTGCAAACATAAACCTCTGGAATCACCCTATAACCATTAGATTAATAAAGATCAACGGTTTAGAAATTTCTTTCAATGCATGAGTAAATCATTATTTTTAATGGCTTGTTTTAAATGTTGTCAACCATGTACATTATACTACCTAATTGTGTACTATGTAGTCTATAAGTAATGAGATGTTTTAGTGCCATTCAATTTGCTCATTGCAGTGCACCACCCTGTTCTGGGTTCCACTGTTCCACTTCCAACAAATCCATTCCAGTAACCCAGTTTCAAACTTCAACATAGTTTCAACTTCAAGAATCAAATTTCAAAATCTGGGTAAGTTAAAGAATTCATGTGGCTACGTTTCATTGCTTGACGTTTCTTAAAATATTATTTTGTCAAACTTTGAAGTTTAGGTTTAGGGTTAAGAGGCTTAAGAATTAAGAAAAATTAAGGACTAATAGGGTCCAAGGAATTCACAAATTTCATATTGTTAATTGTATCAGTATTTCTACCACCCATACCACTAGAGCAATGTCAGATAAAAAAATACATTATGCAAAATTACTTAAAACCCCAGTTTTCACTGATGAATACCATGATATTTATGATCCTGAAACCTATGGTAGGTGTACCTCAGAACTTAGATTTTCATTTGAGAATAAGGCTGCAAATCAAATGCAAGTTAATAGTATCAGTGTACCATGGGTAACTGGATTAGGGCGCATGATGTTACATAAGGTTTTCCCTTGCCTAGAATTTATCATGGCCTGTGCCCTAAATTATGATGCTAAAAAAAGAGCAATTGTTAATAAAGATAGAAAAGAAGAATTGTTATCCATTAATGCAAAATAACTTGGAAAAGTGTTGGCCTTGGGGTTTACAACTAAAGAATTTGGAAAAGTCCACATTGACCTAGAAAAGCTTGCTAGTGATTATGAAGTAGTGGATAAAATGGAGAAAAAATCTTTCTTAAATAGAATAGTTTAGGATAGAAACAAATTGAAAGGTGATCATAAGCCTCCTTATGATTTGGATATTTTTAAACCATGGGTTCAGGATACTATTTCCATGCTAGAATTTTTCCTTGGACTAGATAGCAATTTTGAAGTGGGTGCATGCCTCCTTGAAATGGTGTATAATATCCATTATGGTGTTCCACATGCCAAATATAATTTTATTGAGCACATTGTAGAATCCATGCATAAACAATTTTTAATGATTAAAGGAGGTTCCACCAAGACATTTAGGTTCACAACCTACTTGTGCTATATTTTTCTATTCAAATTTAGAGGAATGTTTTAGACTAACAAGCTTCAGATTTAGCCCTATGGCAATAGTAATCCTAAGCAAAAGAAAATGGCTCTAGTAAATGAATGGACCACTATTATAAGATTGCATGATTCTCGAAGGAACTACAGTCATTTTGTAGACTACTTTTTGGCTCCATTGCATCAAGAAATTACAAATACTCCAATGCCTAGATTTCCTATGTCGAGAAGCGCATTCCAATAGGAAAAAGAAATACAATTGGTTGATTGGTACTTAATGGAAGAATATATTGATACTTCAAAGATTTTATGGATCCAGTACAAACATACAAACTTCCAATACATGTGACAGAAAGGGTTTTTTCTTTGGAATATGTAAGGAAGATGCAAAGTACTGATGAAAGACACTTTAGCGGTTAGGGGAAGAAGACCTTATTTCCTTCTTTACCTTTTTCATGTGGAGGGATGACATTTGAGAGAAAATAATTTAGTGTGGCACATGATATTTTAAATTTTTTTGATTTTGATGCTATCTGTCATTGGTAGTATGATCCATGTGACACCATTAAATCAATGATTGTGCTTACTAAGAATGTTGGAAGTAGAATTCAACATCAAAGTAAACCCTTTCTTGAAAACTTGAGAAACAAGGATTCTTGGGATGAGGTCAAAGTTGCAATGGAGAAAAGTGCTACTGAGAATGGTATTTCTTTTGAACAATTGTTAGCAGAAATTATGGCATTGCATCGAAAGACAATTAGGAGGTACAACAGTTTTTTATGAAAAAATTCATAAACCATCTAGTAGAGTAAAAATGCCAAATTCTCTAGACAAGGAAGTTATAGAAAAAAATTGGTCATGATAAAAAATTACTGCCTTTTGGTCTATGAGGAAGGACCTCGGTGATCCAAGAGCTCTTGCAGAGTATGTAGATAATGAAGATCTTGAGTTTGTAAATTATGGAATATAGAGCATCTGAATGAATGAGAAGATGAAGAAAGCGATGATGATAGGAAAGAAGAAAGCCATGTCAATTTCAAACTTGGTTTAAGTGAGGCCACAAAAGAAGCATTTACTATAGGAGTAGCCATAGCTGAAAAAATGGGTTATGAAGGTGGTCCTTTGGGGTCCCAAAGACAAGGCCCTTGGATGGTAATAGATGGAGAGCATAGAAAACTAGTTGATAAATATGGCCTTGGGGTTGGAGGTGAAAAAGTATACCTAGGGTATATAGGTCAATTTGTTAGAGCTTCAAGTTCAAATCCTCATCCTCATGGTTAGGCACAATCACAACTAAGAAATACCCATGGTGGAGGGCTTAGTGCAACTAGCACCACCTCTGGTGGTGATGGTATGGGTAGTAGTACTAGTAGTGGTAAACATTTTCTACAAAAACAAATTACACACAAGAGGACAACACAATATACCACAAAAACACTAGGCAATCAAGGCATACAGAAGAGGTAAAGGATTTTGACAAGTCCAACTCCAAGTTACACTACCAGTGGATCCACCAAAAAGGAGTTATTTCCAGGCACTCCCCCAATGCCATTTATTCTAGCTACGACATCATTAGCAACTACAATTACTCCTATTCCTTCACCATTCAAGCATTCCATTGTTCCTACATCCTTGAGTTTTGATTACATTGAAGAGTTTAAAAAGAAATCATAATTGAATAAAAAATAAAAGAAGCAATTGATGGAGAGTGTGTCTGCTCTAACTTCAGAGCCTGCAACAACCATGGTATTACCCACATTTTACATAAGTAAAGAAATCATGGAGTACACAATTATTGTTCCCGCAGTTCAAAACAAACTAGCAAATCAGATGGCTCCATCTAAATTCGAGGTGAACAATTTTCAATTGGATTTTTCTGGACACAAAAATACTGAAAAAATTAATGTATCAAAGAAGAACAATGAATTGGAGTACACATCATTACTAAAGCAAGATAGAGAGGAAAAATGGTTGTAGATTCAAATTGAAAAGTTACAGGAAAATAGAAAAGATGGTCTATGAGCTCTGCTAGGGTTTTGTGGTTTCTACGGTCATCCTTGGCATCATACTATGCTTACAGCACAGGAACTACCTCTTTTTTAGTGTGCATGACCGCATTTAGTGTGGGCTTTTTGTTTTAATATGCCTTCAATTGTCCCTAACCCAGTATTTCATTCTGGTGTTGGCGGTTCAATGTCTTTGCTCAATGGTTCCCCCTCTGAACAAACGTCCCTAAAAATTTGTTCCAAAAAATTTTCATGAGGTATGCATTCTAACTCCCCTGCTGATGTGGTTTTACCTTTACCAGAGTTTGATTCTGCTTGTCAATGCCTTTAAATTCACACCCTTGTTGGGTATTTTTTTGGGAGAACCCCCCCTGAAAGTGTGCTTAAGGAATGGGTTAACAAGGCCTGGGTCCCTCATGGGTTCTGCCTTGATATGGTCCAAAACTTGACCAAGGGTTTCTTTTTGTTTCGCTTTTCAGAGGTTAGTCATGTGTAGGCCATCTTGGGCCATGGTCCTTGGTATGTCTGGCCCTCTTTGTTGGTTTTCTAGGCCTAGACCTGTGATTTTACTGTCTCAGATGAGACTAAACTCTGGGTCCCAATTTGGATTGAGTTTCCTGGTCTCCCTTTTCCTTGTGTGCCTTTTTTGAATCATATTGTGTCCTCATTGGGGAGGGTTATTTGCATTGAGCCAGAAAGGTTTTTCTAGGCACATCCCCAAAAAAGGGTTTGTGTAGAAGTGGACCTCTCCCACGATTTGAAAGACGCCATTGATATCCAAATAGGAGCTCTTTGACACACCCAAAATGTCACCTATTTCAATTTTCCTAACACATGTTATCAGTGTCAGTCTGCAGACCACAAGATTAAGAACTACCCTTTGGCAGTGCCTCATACACCTTCTCCACCAAGAGATGTTGAGCAGCCTCATCAGGCAGAGTCTTCTACTAGCAAGTAGGATACGGCTTGGACTACAGTTACAAATTACAAGAATAAGTATTTTGGTTCTGGGTCAGCTTCCAAAGCCGCCAAGCTAGAAAAAATTGCTTCAAACCCTTATGCAAAGGGGATGGTCACTCTAGCCAAGGTTGATAGTGTGCCTCTGCAACCTCAGCCTAAGACCATGCCTCAACCTGTTACTATTATGATGGCATAGTCGAATTTTTTTTCTCCCGTGTCGGGAGCTCAAAGGCGTTCTCGTAGCCCTTCTTTGCTCAAGGAAGAGGGGGAATATATCTAAGAGAAGGGGAGAATTTCTTCTCCTTCTATTTAGATTGGCTCGATGCCGCTAGAATTTTTACAGAATTTTTTCTCTTCTTTGAATGAAGAGGAACCGGATTCAGATGATATGGATGCGTTTCATCCATGAACTTCCTCTCATGGAATGTTTAGGGTCTAACAGACCTCTCTAGAAAGTATATTGTCAGAGATACCTTGAATAAGTTGTCTAGTATTGAAGTGCTTTATCTCCAAGAAGTTAAAAATTTTGGTTGTTTTCTTGCCTTGGCTTGTCGCTCTATTTGGCTAGCCAATTCTATGTTTTGCATTGTTCATGAGCCTGGGCGTGGAGGAGCTATCACTCTTTTTTCCCCACGGTGGCATTCCTATGTGGTCGACCATGGGTCTGATCCCATGCAATGACTTGTTTGGATCCTTCTTAACATTGATAATCATTCTTTTGGGATTATTAATGTTTATGCCCCCAATGATGTTGTGGAGTGTTTTGTGCTTTGGCGATGGATTGTTGACTCATTTCCTGTTGCCACTTAGATTTTATGTGGGGGATTCAATATGGTTAAGATGGCGTATGACAAAGAAGGAACTTTTCCTTTTAGATGGGCGGCTGATGAACATGAGGCGTGGTTTTACATGTGCAATAAATTGGGGTTCTTTGATCCCAAATTGGTTGCTGCTATTCTCATTCTCTTTGGCACACCTAGTGTAATTACAGGGCTGGTTTTAACAGAGTTTTTAAATGCCTTGATCGTTCCATGATCTCGGCTCAATCCTTTTTCTCTTTTGACAGCTCTTCCCTTCTGGTTAAGTTGTTAGTGGATGTGACTTTGTCAGACCACTTCTCCATTTGCTTCCACATTGAATGGGAGATTAGATAGCCTTGCACATGTAAGACGCAATTCTTTCTAACACATCCTTACTTTTCCACAAGCCTACCCTGGCCCACATTCATAGGGTTTGGAATTTGGAATGCAATTCATCCCATCATATAGGCTGGATTACTTGGTGGAATGATGTTGTCAATTGTACTACTCATTTTTTGTGCATTTATGGGCGCTAGCTTGCCACTTTCCATCGACAGTCTTATGAGGCTACCACTGCTAACCTACACTCAACTACTGAGGCTTTAGTGGCTAGCCCCTTTTGGCCAAATTTGCAAGTTAGAGTTGTTGAGTTAAGGCACAAAAAGAAAATTGCAGATAGTTATGCCACCAAAGGTGTGCAAATCAAGGCACGTCTTCACTGGCTTAAATTTGGTGATTCTGCCTCTAAGGAGTTTTTTTTGGCCTTGCCTGCCAAACAATCTTCCCTAGGCATTAAAAAAATTAAAGATGGAGTATAGGTCCTTTCATAATTTCCTGACATTCTCCAGGCTTTTGTGTTTCATTATGAGAAATTGTTTACTGCACAAGACCCCACACCTGAGCACTAGCAAGCCCTCCAAGACTGCCTCGCTATCGTGCCACATAGGCTTTCTATAGCCCAGAAAAAGTATTTTGATCAATTGTTAACAATTGAAGATCTAAAAGAGGTTGTGCATTCCATGGCTGATGATAAAGCCCCTAGGATTGATGGATTTCCTTGTGAATTTTATAAGGCACTCTAGGATTGTGTTCGCCTCAATTTACACCATGTTTATTTAGAAGCTTTCCATTCTAACTCTTTAGGGGAGTTAATAAACAAAGGAAATATTAAATTCATACCTAAATATTGGGATCCCGAAGACATTTGTAATTGTAAACCTATCACGCTTCTCAATTTCTCCTACAAAATTATCACCAAAGCTCTTGCCTTAAAGATCCACCATCTTTTACCTCAAATTGTTTGCCCAAAACAAACTAGCTTCATCAAATCTAGGTTTATTTTGGACAACATTATTGTTGTTTGGGAAGGCATGGAATGGGCTTGGCGCTCAAATCAAAAGGCCATGTTTATTAAAATTGATTTTTCCAAAGCCTATGATTGTATTGAATGGACATTTATCCTTGCCATGCTGCAATCCTTGGGTTTTGGGCCCAATTTTATTCAGTTTGTTCACATGCTTTTTGTAGACTCCTCAGCCTGCATAACCATTAATTTCTATCAGTCCTCTATCTTTGGTCTCTCTCACTCCATTCGGTAGGGTTGCCCACTTGCTCCTTCTTTGTATCTGCTCGCTGCTAAAGGTTTTGGTTATCTTTTGGCCAATGCGGCCTCCCAACAACGTGTCAAAGGCATTTCGTTACCAGACTCCCAGGCTCAGTTTGTCAATGGTCATTTTTTTGATGACTCTTTTCTCACTCTCTTGGACGAAGAGGAGAACATTCAAGTGGCGCTCCACTTCCTTAATATTTTTTTGTCTCGCCTCTAGCTCTGCCATTTAGTGACACAAAACTCTCTGCTATAGACAATCAATCTTGCCTTCCCCTTCTTGGATTCAACGGTATGGCTGGAAAATGGATTGGGACAAGAGAAATATTTTGGTTCTTGGGAATTCCTTTTGCTTTTCAAGCATCCCCGACTGCACTCTAGCAGGTTGTGCTATCCCAAGTTGAGCAAAATTTGGCTTATTGGATCACCAAACCCCTGTCTCTGGCAGGGAAATTTCAAGTTTTCTCGAAAGTTTTTGTTGCCACCCATGTTTATTATTCCTCTTGTTGGGTGCCTTCTAAGGCTACTTACAACAAACTTGAGAAACTACACCAGGACTTTCTTTGGGCCTCTTCTGATACCCATAAAGGGTTTCATCATGTTGCCTAGGAATTATGTTGTCTCCCCAGAGATTTTGGAAGTTTGGGTTTGATTTCCACCCAGAGGCAAGGGATTGCCTTGTGTGTTAAATGGATTATTCATGCCCTTACTAGGGATGAGGCCTAGAAAATTATTCTCTGCCATTGTATTCAAGCTATTTTTTCCTTACACAGACTTCCCTGGAAGGGGATTGGGTTATAGACCCTTTTGGTAATGAAGGAACCTGTCCAAATTGTTGGGACTTTTGTTGCCAAAAGTATTTGGTGTGCCTAGGAAACTGTCAAACCCTGGCTCCAGTGGACTGGCTCTAGTTTTCATGATGGGCTTTCACTTAACCAGCAAAACATTTGGTGGTCGCCTCTTTTTGCCCATAATGATCAACCTTTAGGTAAATTGCCTTGGCTTAAAGCTCTCAAATTTCACAAGAAGGGTATTTAGACCTTCCAATAGCTTTTTCATAGACTCGACATGTGTATTATGCAATGGGACAAGTTTTGTTCCCTATACAAGCTTCAAAACCAAGACCGTGTTACCTTTGATGGTCTAGTGAGTGCTATTCCAGATGAGATGCATCACAAAATTGGTATTTGTGGGTCCAAACCTTGGTGGAAGGACTGGAAGTGGTACCCAGATACTCCTTTCAAAAATTACAAGCCTTGACTTGGTTACAAGTTGATTTCACCCCATTTTCCTATGATCCAGAGTTTGAACCAGAGGTGGCTTCTTCAATCTCCTGCTCCTATTTGGCATAAAAGATTTGCTGCCACTTGGTCTGCAAGTGTTGAGTCAAAGTTAGCCCATTTTGCCTAGTGTATTATTTTCCAAGGCTTGCTTGTGGGCTCTCAGCTTGTCCACTTGGGGGTACATGATCCTCGGTGCCCTTTTTGTGGGTAGGATGAGACTTTTAAGCATCTCTTCTAGTTTTTTCCTAGAGCTCAGCAGTTTTGGACTTGGATTCATGACTTCTTTCGGCCATTTAGGTCGAAGCCATTCTCTTGGCATATAATTTTGTTGGGGGATTCACCCAAAATCCTGAATAAGTATACCGAGCTTTGGCACACTTTTAGGGTGGAAATCCTTTTTAATATCTTGAAAGATAAGAATGCCTCCATATTTGCTTATTCTCAATTGGATTGTCAGATTTCTTTGTATACAAAAGCTATAATTTGTTCTAATGTGTTATTACATATTCAAGTGCAAGCTAATAAAGTGGCTCTGGAAGTTTCTCACCTGTAGGTGCCCCTGGACCATTGGGGAAATGCCCCTTGCACTGCTCGGATTCCCTCACTTCTCTCCCTCTCTCTTCCCACAGCCTGGCCAAGTTCTCTTTAAAGGAAGCTGGAGTGTTTTTATCAGCACCTCACTCCCCTAACCTCCTCTCAAGGGAGTCTCTCCCTCCCTCGACGTGGCCTTATCTCCACTCCAGGTTGGCTGGGGTGGCCCCTCAGAGTGCACTGTGATGGGGTGGTGGTGGGCTCTAGGTGCCCCTCACATGCTCCCCGCTTTGGCCTCCAAGGCCAAACCTCAGTAAGGCTTTGGCGGCCGCTCTTTGCAAATCCACCCTCATTGCCAAGGGGAAGTTGATAAAGAAAAAGATAAAGATGATAATGATGGTCGGGGTTCTCCTCTTGACGTCACTCCCAACCCTGCTGATGTATGGGGGAAAAAGGATGGCATAGACCCTCCTGGCTCTACTAGCACTGCTCTAGCCACCTGATGGCCTTTTTCTTGTTTTTTTTGTTTAAAACTTGATGTATTTTTTCTAGGCGTGGCCCATATGACTCCAAGGGCGTGCCTTTTTACCACCCATTTTTTTCTTCTGAATATGTACTTTTATATTATTAATTAATATAGATAGTTTCCTATTCATCAAAAAAAAGTTACAGGCAAACCTAGCAAATGAGAAAGCAAAGAGGAAAGCAGGAGCAATAAGAGAAATGAATTAGAAAGAATTAAAAATCTACTCCTACATTAACAAGAAGAGGATAAGCGTATCGAGACTGCAAATGAATGAATCCAAAGGAAGGCTAGATGAGTATAACAAGAAATAAGGATGACGGAAAAATCCACTTTTAGAAAATCCAAGACTAAGTATCGTAAAATGGAAATGCACAAAGGGGAAATCAAAAAATGGAGAAAGGAGAGAAAAAGAAATGAAAGATTGGAGGTAGAGCTACCGAAGCAAAAATGAAATTAATTTGTCAAAATAAGTTATCTTCATTTTGTAGAGAAACAATGAGGCATATGAAAAAAAAATCTGGGATGAAATAATGCATGGGATTGATCATTTGTGTAACACGTTTCAATTGATTGATGCATATTTAATGGAGAACAAAAATGTGATGGCATTAGAGAAATCAGCAAATCAAATTCAACAAACAATCTACAAAGCCAGTGACAATGTTTTGAAATCAAAAGGGATTACTAATCGGCTTGCTACAACAATGATGTTGTCATCTGTCATTGAAAAGTGTTTGAGAATGCGTGAAAAAAATAAATATTTGCATTTAGCTGCAGACAAGATGAAGAAGGTGGATGAAAAGTTAAGGAACTTCACAAGGCTTGGTTTACCAGAGGCTTTTGACAAAAATGAGTGATTTGTTGGATGGAATGATTTCAGAAAGAAGGTGGAGGATGCAAGGAAGATTGATTTGGACCAGTTTCCTCATAACCCAAATGTGGTGACCTATTTGGATTCCATCAAACCATTGCTAACCTTGAATGCAAAATTGACTGAAGAATCCAAGACAGGTTCCAATTTGAATCATGAATTGTTAACAAATCTTCAAGTCAAACATCACCAATTAGAACAAATGACAATTCCAACACCTGAAGAGTGGAAGTTGCTAGAAAAGGTGATGCAATGATTTAATTTTTGATAATATGAGTTTCTAAGTTCTAACTCAACTCTGTGCAGAGTTGTCTTCAAATTCAGACTTCAGTAATTTGTTGATGTTCAATTATCTGTATTATTTATTATATCATTTGAAGAAAAAGTTTGGTAGTGGTTTCAACTTCTAGATACACTTTCAATGATTGTTGATGTTCATTTTTGTATATGCTACTAATACTATTGTTAATATGCTACTAATACTATTCACACATCAATACTCAATCTTCATGACTACTTAGCATATCCACTAAACATTTATATGAATTCATGCTTTAATGATTTAATCAAGGTACTTTAACTAGTTCATTAAACCAGAGCTAGAATTAAAACATACATCAATGCATATTGCATAATATTAATGAAAAAGAAGATTAATGAAAGATCATTGATCAAATTTCATTAATAATTCATGTAAAATGTTATAGCTGGAGAGACGATAGACTCAAAATAAGGGAGAAAAATAGGCTTAGTCGCTAGTCCTCAGAGTTTTATAACCTTGTCGCGGATTTCTAAATTGTCATAACTTCCTGATTCCCCAACTTGGTTGATGGTTCACTTTGTTGAGTTACAAGTCTTTCTTGGTCATCTTTCTAGTCGGTGGGTCACTGGGTTAGAGGTTTCAAAAACTTTGAACTTCAGACTTTGGTTCTAAGGTTCCAAGTTTCAGTGACCATGCGACATTATTGACTTATCTTGTCTTTCAAAGGCGTCGTCATCTGACACCTCATTGAATGCTATGTACAGACTAATATAAAATATAAAATACAATATAAAATATAAAATATCACAATTTTATGGAATACAACATAAAATATCATCAACTACAGTTTGACTTTGGAATATGATTCATGAAGTGCAATATAAAATAAAATATCATGAAGTGCAATGATTCACAATTTCATTGAATACAATATAAATATCATCAACTATAGTATGGAACAATGGAAAATGATCCATGAAGTGCAGTCTAAATACCTAAAAGCTGCTAATTCTCTTCCATTTCCCAAATGGCCTTAGGGTCCTCAAACTAACGTTCATCATTAGATAAAGTAAAAGAGTTGTCTTGAATTTGATTCCAAGTCTGCTCTTCATTTTCTTCAGACTGTGTCTCAAATTGAACATTCATTGTGTCATTTTTGTCAATGTCATATGTCCAAGTCCCATTGCCACTGCCAGTGCCACTAGTACCAGCCTTTGGAATTGGAGTGTTGCACAACCCGGTGCCTCTTCTTTCACCTGTGGACCTCCAGATTGTGAGTGCCCTTTCAAAAGGAAAATTTCTAACATTATACGTAGTTCCTTTCATCCTCAATAAATTTTCCAAATTCTTGTCTAGTTTGTTTCTTAACTTTGATTTCAAAAACCCCAATGTGCTGAAAACTCTCTCATCCTCCATTGACCCCAATATCATTGTTTGACATAAATCAACAAGTTTGAAATATTTTGATATCGAACCATGCAATATTTCACTCTAACCTAAGTTTGTCCAAACCTTTTTTATTGATCCCAGTTCAAAGGCCTTGTCCTTGCCTATGGATTTATATTGGTCCTTCATAGCTATTGCAAAATTACTACATTGTTTTCTAAGCTTAGCTTCATCTAAAATTCCTTCTATTTTCTGCTCATTGTATGTTACAGTTTTCAAAAATTGTTTGATCAAGATTTTTACCTAAGAATGAAAATATGTTGGGTTATCTCGGTTTGCCCAAAATTGAGGATACACAATACTCATGGCTTCAAGTATTTTATGTCAAGGGAATCTTTCACGAATCTTTAAGGAAAGAGATTTTGCAATTTCCTTCAAATTATCACCAACAAATTTAACAATGCCTTGAAAATCTTCTACGTTAACAACTACTTCTCTGGTAGAGTGCCTAGCTATCTTACATTGGTACATTTGTATCTCATATCCACATACAAAGATGCATAAGTTCCCGCTTGCATTAAACTATAAATAATTATAAGGATCATTCAAATAAGTAATGTTCTACCACATGAAATAATTTGGGCCATCTTGTGTTAGATCTAGATATAGATGATCAAGGGCCAAGCATGTATGTTTACGTAGATTGGCATATTCATTAATATACATAGTTCTGTCTTGGGATTTCTTCTGGCTGTTGTTCTATCAACCAAAGATGG